>JAWMCH010000057.1:0-25000 GCA_033675125.1 Athetis lepigone | reverse complement strand
CCAGACTGTGCAACTTCACGCCGAAATCAGCACTGACATAATTAACTCGCGCACATTATAAATATACATTATTTGGGACACATAGAAATGAAAAATAGTTCCGCGGACGACAAACCACGACAAACGCCATGTAAAAACATTCCATCACATCATTAGGAATTCTTAATTATTTAACATCTTATCTATCTTTCTCTTTCATTTATAAGCATACAGAAAAGGACACCCTATTATTGTATGCTTTAGATCCCGTACGCGATGAAACGCAACTCGGGCGTATTATGTCAACAGTGGTATGTCATTCCGACAAAATTTTATTTGCAGTTGTAAAAATTATTACTATATTGATCTAACCCGCATTTTTTTCTTTAGAAAACGCAAAAGAAAATTGGTGGAATGCACAGCCATACGAGATTGACAGGGGAAACGTTTAATTTCATAAATCATGCTATTAAAACTTTTTTGTGTGAAAGATGATTAAAATTGTAATAATGTCGACAGCAATCAATTAATGGAACATCGTAACCATTCAAGTATTTTTATTTAAAAACGTGGCCACTTTTATTGTTCTTGGACAGAAGGAATGGACAAATGAACAGGAAGTAGGTAAAAAAAAAAAGTGCTCATGCTGCCCGAGAGAAGCAATGCCCCATAATGCTGCAACTTTGGAATGAAACCTAGATCTAATCTTACTATTATAAATAGGTACACAGTCAGTTCCCTATGGCTGAAATCGTTTTGAGCAAACGTGGTGATCAATGCCCGTGCCTTCTCTCTGTATGAGAAGATCTGAAAAGACATATTATGCAGTAGATTTGTAAGAAGTTAGAAGAGGCCTATTTGTAATTTCGGTAGGTACCGGGCTAATAATGCGGGACGTCCAACGTCCTACCTATCGATCGTTCGATAATCAATGTGATATGGCTGCCGAATCTAATTACAGTGTCAATACTTAATCTATACCATGCTTTGTGGTTTCTTCCTAAAGTTATAAGCCTTTTGTGCCACCAATTTAGCAAGTAACGTCATCACAATCATCATCTTGCTGGCTTTTCACGACGGCTTTGCATCTTTTGTTACTGCTCTGCTCCCGTGGAATATAGCGCGTTGATATGTAGCCTATTTGTTGTTCTGATGCTATATTTTTGAGTTTTATAATTGTATAGTTTCAACAAAATACGTTAAATAATTTAAGGTTTTATTTTCCACTTTAATAAAACTTACTAAAGAGTTTTCATACTTCTAACTGGTTCCTAACTGGCCCTCATTTCCAAAGAAAAGAGTGACGGCCATTATTTGTTGAAAAAAATAAGAAATAAAAAAAACACAAATGGCGTTTCTAAATTTTTCGTCGAAAGAACGCCAGCAATCCTTACTAAATAATTAAAGAAGTTCAAATGAGGTTTATCTTATAATTAAAATGGTACCAACTACCAACTAGAACTTTTACAAATGACTGCCGTAATTTTTAGAATTTTTCCTGCAAGAACGATATAATATTTTAATCTTACCTAATAACTAGATTGGTATCTGCATTAAAGATACGAGCATCCGTATCTATCGATAAAACAAACATTAAACTATCCAATCGTACTGCAGTATATAACTGAAGATCATCGGCATAAATATGATACGAACTCTGAAGACAGTGAGTTATTAAATTAATAAAGATAGAAAATAACAGAGGAGAAAGAATACCGCCTTGTGGGACACCAGCATTCAGCTCACGCCAACTTGATGAATTCTCATCGACGCGCACAAACTGCTGACGTCTCCGAAGATACGAAGAGAACCATTCCAGCACCTCGGAAGAAACCATAAGGTGTGATAGGATAGCTAAAAGGATGTCTTGAATGACGGCATTAAAGGCGTTGGAGAAATCAATTAACACAAGCACAGTGATTTTAGTATCACTCATGACTTCTCTAATGTCACCAGTCACTTTAAGGAGAGCAGAGGTTGTGCTATGCCCAGGCCTGAACCCAGACTGGAATGTACTTACAAGATTGGTTCTGTGCACAAACCCCGAGAACTGTCTGTGCACACAGACTTCAAGCACTAGTCAAGGAAGGGAGAATGGAAATTGGCCAAAAATGATTAGGAAGAGAAGGATTACTTTTTTTAGGAAGTGGACGGACGTAAGCCACATGGAAGGGAAATGTCCGGAATAGAGGGAATAATTGATTATATGGGTAATCGGTGGAAGAAGACAGTCAATGATCAAGGTGATCATGTGACGACTAATACCATCGCAACCCACAGCCTTGGATTTTATGGTAAGGATAATCCTTTTGATTTCATCCGGAGCGACTGGAAAGAAATGAAAAGGTTCTATGATGGGACCAGGTAAGTTCTTAATGAAATCCACCGTCTGAGCAAGTATACCTGAATCTAAATGGCTAGTGGAAGTGAAGTGACGGTTGATATCATTAAGGCCAATAGTCTTGGAAAAATCCACATGACGTAGCCTGCCGGCACCAGGAGTTCCGAGGAATTTCCAGATATCGGCAGGAGAAGGAGAAGAAATATTTTTTAGAATATGGTTTGGCGTTATATACGTATCATCTTATTACAGCGATTTCTTACGGTTTTGAAGAGGTTTTTGTTCTCTTCACAACGATCCTTCTTATACCTACGAAAGGCCCGGACTCAGCGCCGTATTGCCATGCGAAAGCCCAACGTCATTCAACATTCTTCACAGGAGCGACATTCTTCACAGGAGCGTGCCTGTCGTAGAGAGCAAGGACTGTCTGATCGAATATCGAAAGTTTGCCGTCTCTATCTGCTTCCACATCCCCCAATCCAATTCCGAAGCATCCTGGCGCAACTTGTCTACATCCAAGCGCGCAAAAGAACGCATGTGCAGAACTTTAGATTTAGATATAGGAGAGAAAGATGAGGTCGTAGTGAGAGAAAACGGGAGCAGGACACTGACCGTGGGCGGACATAAGGGAGGGAGAGGAGGAGAGGATGTAAGGATTAAGTCCAGCCATGTGTCGTCACCCGACGTATTAAAATGAGTGGGTTGTAGTGAGCAATTGATCGCATTACTGCTCAAAAATAGCGATTTCTGATTTCTTTAAATCGATGATTGGTCGTTACATTCGAAGGTACAAGGGTAGGTTTTAGTCAGTGAAAATCACTTCCTTCCGCCCCGCCCAAGGCAGGCGAAGACATTTGATGATTCCATCCATAATTTCATACGTCGTGCGCTATCGCCTGAGTACAGTGTGTTATAGTTGGCTCCAACAATAAAATCGAAAAAGTGGTGTAATACCTTGTTATACTTAAGTAAATTCGATTGTGGCATGCAGTGACATTAGTGTTAACAAATTATCGCAATAACTTCATAATAAACACAGTGGGATCTAAGTTATTTGCAAAAAAACTGTTTGAAAAATTTTGTGACTTCTCAGTGTTGAGTACAAAGAAACTAATTAATACCCTCATAATCATAATCAGCGCGTGTTCATCAAAGTGAAGATTTACCTAGAGGTGCTTAAATCCACCCACTGCTTACAAGTCGCCGTGGTCAGGCGGTTTGACCCACGCTTTTTGCCCAGTGGGCCTGAGCGAAGTGACGCCGGATCGGATCCCACTAGCCGTAATACTTTTTCCATTTATTATTTGCTATAATTTGAATAAGTGTTAAGTGGGTCTACCCTGCCGCAATAAAATGTCTCAGTTCTTAGAGAATAAAAAGTTTCTTTCCGATACCGACTTAAACAAGAACCCTGACGAAGTAATGATTGGTGAACAAAATGTATCTTTGCGAAAGCGTAAACAACCAGATCATGAGTGGGTACAGGCCATAAAAGATCTGTCTGCGGAGTTCAAGAATACGTTAAGTGAATGGAAGCTTGAAATGGAAGTTTGTATCACCAAAATATCTGACAATGTTATGTCAATAAAAGGAGACTTGGCTTCCCTTACTCAGGTTACTTCTGAGATTAAGAACGACATTAACTCCATTCGCTCGGATCAGCTTCTTTTGCGCCAGAAAGTGTCTGAACTAGATGAGAAACATGAAAGTCTGGCATGTCAAGTAGATTCACTTAAGAATTCGGTCGAGTTTGCTTCTGACGAGCAAACCGGTCTCAGCAAAAAGATTGACCATTGTTGTAAACAAATTCAAGAGTCCGCTGGTTTGAATTCGCTGGTCTCGGAGTTGGTATCCAAAATTGATGGCCTCGAACAGGGCGCACGTAATTGTAACATAGAAATATGCAATATACCGGAAAAGCGTAACGAAAATCTTGTGAATTTAATGTTGGACATTGGCTCTGCTGTCAAGTGCAATATACAACAAAACGATATAATATCCATTCACCGAGTCCCACACGCGCACCAGCAAAATACAACGCCTAAGAACATTATAGTGAAGTTTGCTTCGAGAATATTGCGCGACAACATCTTGAGCGCTCATCGACTTAACAAGGGGCTTACAACGCAGCAACTGGGAGTATCGGGTACCTCGCTGACAATTTTCATGCACGAACACCTAACCTTAAAAAACAAACAATTGTTTCGTGAATGCCGGGACGCGGTCAAAAAGCATGACTATAAGTTTATCTGGGTCAAGCATGGAACCATACTTGTCCGTGAAAAAGAGGGCGCTAAGGCCATTGCAATTCGGATCCCACAGGACATCGCTAAAATCAAGTCTAGCTCTGCAACAATTCAAAAAACATAACTATGTTTCTTACAGCAAAAGGTTTTGTGTTACTTCTTTATTTGTACTGTACTTAATTATTGCATGCATTTCTGTCATAGACTCCCCTAGAATAATAGTTGTGGTTTTCAATAGTATTGTATTTATACGTTATCTTACATATAAAGACCTTATAACAATTAAAGTCTTTATAACAATCAAAGTAAAAAGTTGTTCTGATGTAATTGCTTTACGCCTTTCTGTAGGCGTTGGTGTCACCTCACATGATAATTACCTGGACTATAAAATGAGATCCTCACTGTTTTTGAACTGCAAATTTAAACTTATGTTCTTTTATGTATTTTTTAGTTTTTTTATACAGTTGTACTTGGCATTAGTGTTGTATAGATTAAATTTGGAAATGGAATTAATTAATTTTATGGTAAATATTCTCATAAGTGACATTGCAGTGTGTTTTTTGTTAGGCGTTGGTGGCACATCGAATAATATTCGTCCGGACTCAGTAATATTGTTTATAAACTACAAACTTCTATTGTACCATGCCTTAATCATGCTTGATTCGTGGTTGTATTATTTTAGGGTAATGTTTAATGAATTTCTTATAACTTCATTACTATCATTGATTTTAATATTCGCAATGCATGATGATGGCACTATATTGTTCCGGATAGTTCAAAATTACAATGACGGATAATTTAATGATATATTACCAAAATTGTAGGGGAATCCGTACGAAACTGCATACGTTATATATGAATATCCTTGCTAACTCTTATGACGTAATAATCCTGACCGAGACTTGGCTAATACCCGACATAACTGACGGCGAGTTTATCGATGAACGTTATTCTGTACACCGATGCGACAGAGATCGTACTGCCACTAAAAGGAAAGACGGAGGTGGCGTCCTTGTCGCTGTTTTAAAAGGACTGCGCTCAGTAAGATTACTTCCACGTTCCTCTTTACATACGCATATTGAGCACATACTAATACAGTTGCCATGCTCGGGTCGAGGTGAAAATCTAACGTTTGCTGCAGCTTACATACCACCTAAAACGCCTGAAAGTATATATGTCGATTATTTCGACTTATTACAATCCCAACTTGGGCATAATAATTCTGACCACTTTTATCTGTTGGGAGACTATAATTTACCTGAAATTGACTGGGTCACGCACACCGCGGGAACCTCACAAACTGCTCTTACTTGTACAGGGAATTGTCCCTCAGGTGTCCACTTATCCCAGTTTATGTCCTTTCTGGGCGCTCATCAGTTTAATAACGCTAGGAATCTGAATGGGAGAATATTGGATTTGGTCATTAGTAATGACGATTGTACCACATACTCGCCCGCGAACTGTTTACTGCAGTCAGATAACTATCATCCCCCATTTTGTGTGATGGTATCTGTTTCAATACCAAATTGTTCAATGATTCGCAACACAATTAAAAAATATAATTATTATAAAGCCAATTACGAAAATATTAACCATGACTTAAAAGAAATAAACTGGGAAGACAAGTTTTTAATTACCCAAACACCTGAGGAGTATTTAGACATGTTTTACAACACTATTTTTGGCATAATAAGAAAACATGTACCTTTGGTTAGTACTAGGTCTTTGCGGTTTCCTATATGGTTTTCAAAATCCTTGATACACATATACAAAAACAAATCTAAAGCTTGGATTAGATGGAAAATGTACAAGAATTTATCGGACTACGAGCAGTTCAAATTATACCGCACGAGATTTCAGTCTGAGTGCAAAGAATCGTATAAAACGTATATTAACTCTGTAGAGGACAGTATTCGTGACAACATCAAACACTTCTGGACGTTCATTTCTAAACAAAAATCCGCCGCTGTAATTCCTTCCACTATGTATTATAAAAATCAGCCTTCTGACAACCCCGAAGATGTTTGCAATGCTTTTTCTGAGTTTTTTCATTCGGTGTATGAACCATCTACTTTGACAAATGTACCGTCCTCTCATACCGACTGCTCTCCTATCTGCTTGCTTATAAGTGGCATTGAATTCTCAGTGAACGATGTCTTGAGGGGGCTCGAGTCATTAGACCCTTCAAAAGGACCTGGACCAGATGGTTTGCCAGTAATCTTTATTAAAAAGACTGCTACTAATCTTTGTACACCATTACATACCATTTTTAATCTATCCATTTCAAAGGGGATATTTCCACAAGCTTGGAAACTCGCCAACATAACCCCTGTCTACAAGTCTGGACCTAAGAATGACGTCGAGAACTACCGGCCAATTTCTATATTGTCAGCTTTGTCAAAGGTTTTCGAGAGATTAGTACATGATAAAGTGTACCCTCTACTACACAGCGTTTTATTGCCACAGCAACATGGTTTTGTCAAAAGGAGATCAACAGTGACGAACCTGGTAACATTCGCAGATTACCTGTTTAATAACTTGGATGCCCGTGTTCAAACTGATGCCATATATACTGATTTCAAGAAGGCCTTTGATAAGGTCGACCATGAACTACTCTTGCAAAAAATTGCGTTTAATGGGATACGTGGAGACCTGCTGAGATGGTTTTATTCATATGTTTGCAACAGATCTCAGAGAGTTGTAATAAATGGTTTCTGCTCTACCACTGTAGATGTTACTTCTGGAGTACCGCAAGGTTCCATTTTGGGACCGCTCCTCTTTATTTTATTCATCAATGACGTCGATAAATGTTTTACTAACTCAAAATTACTATTGTACGCTGATGATATTAAAATATTTCGGTCTGTTAGAAGCCACCGTGATTGCTCTCTCTTACAGGAAGACTTAGATGCGTTTTCGGCATACTGTACACGCAACAAACTTCAACTTAGTGTATCCAAGTGTTATGTCATTAGTTTCACCAAAAATAAAAGCACCTATTTATATCCCTATACCCTGAAAAACGAAGATTTAAAGAGAGAAACCCTAGTCCGTGATCTTGGAGTTCTGTTGGACGACAAACTTCATTTAGATTCTCATATCAACAAAATTGTTAACAATGCCTTCCGTATGTTCGGTTTTATCATGAGAACGGCTACAGTGTTTACGCGGTCCTCTACCTACCTATATTTGTATCGGTCATTGGTTCGCTCTCAGCTAGAGTATGCTGTTTCGGTATGGAGTCCCCACTATGGTAAATATTCTGATATGATCGAAAAAGTACAGAAAAAGTTTTTAAAGGCCATGCATTATCGTTGCCATCGTACTTATGCATCCTACAATGACCTATTGCAGAAGTATAACCTGCAAAGTTTAAAAGCTAGGCGAATTAAGTTGGAAACGATGTTCTTGTTTGATCTTTGCCATACTTATGACTGCATTGACATTCGCAACAAAATTAGCTACGTAGTGCCCAGAACAACGAGATGCCGCGGGGTGCGCGCAAAACCTCTATTTGCAGTAAGTTCCTGTCGCACAAACGCGGGCTTGCGAGCTCCCCTACGCCGCCTTACCAACCAGTACAACAAAATTTTTGAAGACATCGATTTCTTCTTCGTATCTACTCAGAAGTTTAAAAACCTTGCTAATAATATAATTTTAGAACATAACAGTTAATTTAGTTAATTATTTTAATATTTTTTCTCTCTCTCTTTCTCTGTTGTTTGCATGCCTATCTATAAGTTTAGTTAAGTTCACATTTACTCCTAGTATAGCGCACCGTTAGATATAACTTTTAATATTGTGTGGAAAATGTCGTAGGTTATACATTGATAAATCGTTTTTTTTATAACTTAGTGTAAGATTTAATGTATAACTGTTTATTTTCCCAAATAAATAAAATAAAAAAAAAAATAAAAAAAAAAAATAAAAAAAAAAAAAAAAAAATAAAATAAAAAAAAGAGTTCGTCTAAAAATTAGCGGGCAAAGCCGAAGGACTTTTATTTACAAAAGTTAGAAAATCAATCAGCATAAAACCCAATATGTACAATAACGCTGACTGTCAATATAAAATTAACAATGTGGACACAGTAAATCGGACAATACCTATTCCAAGGTGAATCCCTCGCATCATCTCAATACTTCAGTGAGTCAGTGTCCAATGGCGCTTCGCCCCACGCACCCGGTTGCGCGCGCAAAATAGCGCTGACATTAGTTTTCCCGCCAAATGTGGGTCGCCGCACGATCGCGTTCCAATTATTACGCAAAATAATTATAACCTACTAAATTTTAAATTAAACTGTTTGTTATTCATGTTTTACGCACGACGCGATGTCGCATCTTTGGTAATTTATGATTTGTTTATTTTTATTTATTTTATAATTTGGAATCAAGGCCATTCATGGGACGAATTAAAAGTTTGTTAGAAACAGGAATACTAAAGACACTATCGTCTTCTAATAAAACTGCTTCTATCAGAATAATGCGTTAAAACTCTATAATTATTAAAATTGAGATGCTAACAACCAGCTGCCAAGAGTTGCTGTATACCTGCAATATAAATTAAATTAAACCTATAATATAAATTATGATAAGTAGTTAATTTTTTTTTTTGGGGAATAGGAAATCATCATATGACTTCTCCCGTCCTGGGCTAAAAATGAAAATCGTAAAAAAAAACAAACTAAACATATTCCTTTAAATGAAATACAATACATTAATCTAAATACATTATTAGCCGACCCCAACACGATTGGGAAAAGGCTAGGGAGATGATGATGATTATGACCATCTCAGAGTTGAAGTACCTGTGTGTACCTACTCTCCAAATACGCAATCAAACAAAATCCTCAGTGTGCTTATATGTTTTTAATTAGGCCGGAAAACGGCGCAACCGCATCCTCAATAGAAATTGAACCTAGCGACGTCCAAATAATAAGGTTTTATACCTTTGCCGGTATTATTGTATTTGGCAATACATACAGTTTATTCGTTCCTTTTCCGGCCATAATCGGATCTCGATTGAGTTTGCACGTGCTTTCAGCAATGTCGATTGATGCTATAAACGATTCGGTGTTACATTTCGATTATAAACTCGATGTTGTATTCGAATAATAAGCTGAAGGGGTTCACGATATTTTTGTAACAAGTACTTATAGGAGTGCAATAGTTAAAGTGTTTGGTTTTCAAGTATGGGATTGCGGGTTTGATATCATGTAGAGCCAATGTGTTTTTCTCAAATCATATGCACCTATTTTTATGCTTATTTTGGATTTCACTGAAGTAGGTGATGCACCCTGAACTTATTCCTATATATATATAGGTACAGTTGTAAATAAAAAATATAAATTAAATAGAAGGCAAACTAAAATAAAATGGCACCAAAAACTCCTCCGCATCGCTGTCAACCGGTAAAGTGCCCAAGAGGCTGGCAGCATTGCCACGTTGGATGGCAATGCTAAGCCTTTGGCCAAGAAAAAAGCCAGCCTTTGGGTCACGAGAAGAGTCAACTAGTCTTTTTGACAGCTCTTTAAAAAATAGGTGGGCACTCGGACCCCATGGCCCCAGCGTTTCAACCCCAAACGGCTCGAAAATATAGTTTCTAGTAAGGTTACTATACTTTCGCCGCTTTAGGTTTTCCGCAGCCGAGGCGGCAGCACCGGCACAGCACGCTGTACTAGGAAGGTGGGATGGCGCAAGAGTATCGCCACACGTAGCGTCCCACACTAAAGGCCTACCCATCTTCCATAAGAATAAAGACATACCGTCCGGTCTCTTGCCATCGTCGTGTGCCAAACCATTGGGTTCTAATACAGCTGGAACGCCGACGGCATCGGTTGACAGCGATGCGGAGGAGTTTTCTGGTGCCATTTTATTTTAATTCTTGGGTTTTTAATTTATATAGGTAATACTATGTATATTGCGTGATTAGGCAAACTACTACTGAATGACAATAAATTGTTTGATAATAAACTTTCTTCATTGGATTTGACTCATATAATTATAGTTGCAAGTGGTTAATATACTAAACAGATCTATATAACATTAGAGAAATAAATCTCCAAAACAACAATCTTCGAAACAACATAAAAATCAATCAAACTGCAAAGGAAATGAGAAATGGCAGGGGTGGTCGGACAGAAATAGCTTTTTGTTACGAGTACCATCCCTCAGCAAGGAAATTAGACGGGACATGCATCACGCGTGATTGCAACTGCCAGTTATGATGGGAAGTAGAGGGTGAAGCGTACTTACCTACTAATAGATTATAGTTTAACGGGGACTAGCTTTAGCCGCGACTTTGCCCAAGTTAAATTATAAATTCCATCCATCCTTTACGAATATTATAAATGCGAAAGTTACTCGGTCTGTCTCGCTTTCACGCCAAAACTACTGCACCGATTAAAATGAAATTTGGTACAGAGAGTCCGTAGCTTTAAAAAGAACATAGGGTAATTTTTATCCCAAAAAATTATGAGGAACTAGGCGAATAAAACCGCAGAGGGCAGATAAATAAATATCTTGCGCTATCAGACCATCTGATCCCTAACTAAGCAGAACAGAACCTTTACTTTGGTAATCAGACCAATGATAAACGTGCGATTTATAACTACAGACACAGCAAATAATCATGCTCAACACGCAATACACTTCTAAAGGAGAGTGTGGGGATATAGCATTGCAAGAGTCGTAAAGAGTCGGAAGCATAAAGAAGTCTTACATGCCATAGGTATAGGCATTAGTAAACCCCTGGCACAGTGATTTCATTTTCTACGGCTGCCGCTTTAATTCTGCAACAATTTGGACTTTGGTGGCCACTAAAACTGATGTTCGAAGACCTAATCTTTATTGAAATGGTCATCTATATACATTGACGATTTTGTAGGCGGATCTGTCAGTCAGGACATTAAATCAGAGCAAGGATAAGAAACAATATTGCTTCGTTACATAGGAACAGCTTTGCTTTCCCGTTCACGTTTCATACGCCAGTCGAACACCACACGTCTTGCCGGGCGCACGTTTATTTATAAACAACGCCCTTCACGATCGGTACGCTTTCGAAATATAGATCAAGTTTACAATCACTGCTTTATTTTAATACAAAACTTAAAGAAAAAATCAAGGAAAAAGATGGCCGGTTGATTTTTAAAATAACATCCATAAAAAACGTCGCGTTCAATTAAAATCAATTCTGAATTTAAATAAAATCAATTCTAAATTCAAACAAAATTCATTCTAAATTCAAATAAAATGGAAGTGGACCGTATTCTGTACATTTTTGGCAGCTTTACACGCAAGAAGCAAGATAAAAGGAAATCTTTGGAGCAGCTTTCTCTTAGTGCTGGTAACAGCCCTCTTCACGCCAAGGGTTCCCGTAGACCCGTCAGCCAGAACCTGAATGTGGCCCCAAGGACTTCAGCATACGATGAGAAAAAGAGTAAGGTGAAGGAATGGGACTGCGGCATTTGTAAGAAGGAACTAGTGGAGCCAAGGCTTTTGGGCTGCCTGCACAATTTCTGCACCAGATGTCTTCAAGGTCTGCATCAGGAAGGAGAGGCGGAGGTGTGGAGTGAGGTTGATGGTGGTGAGTCTATTCCATCACTTTTTTATACTTCATGCAAAAATACAAAGTTAAGCATTCTCTTCCAGTCTAATAAGGGTGGTAATTGTGCATTCTAAACAAAAATATATAGGAATAAATATTCTTACGTTTTTGTTATACAAAATAATGCATTACAAAATAATAAAAATAAAATACAGCATGTATTTCCTCTCGGAAAAGGACTACCTACAGCTATAGACTAGCAGTAAGGACAGTAACGGCCATTGTGTCACAATTTTGTGGTAAACAGATTAAAGACAAGCCAAGGTCTGTCGCAGAGCTGGGTACCTTGTGGAGTTTCTTTTATTGTATTACAACTCATACGCTATAGGCTACCTAGCAATACTATAGACTATGTAAAAAGCAAGACAGATAATCGAACCCCAACTCCCAGCTTAGCAGTCAGGATCACTAACCACTAGACCAAACAGGACAGTCAATAAAAATAATCCTTAACGTAACCAATACTAACTACCTTTCAACGACCAAGCGACAGCCGACTGTCACGCTGCTATTGTCTATCTATTGTGTCTCGAATTATGTGTGTTCGAAGGTTTAATTCATAGTTGCGGAATGTTTATAATAGTTACCGTGACCCTGGAACATAAAGGGCAATCGAAGGAACATGAGTGGATTTTAGTCAGTAAAAGTCTGACACGCCCTCCCGCCGCACCCAGGACGGGAGTAGTCATTTGATGATTTCCCACTCACCAAAAAAAAAAAGGTTTAATTGATATTTTTCCACCTAGATACTAAACGTGCAAGACGTCCAAGAAATGCTTCTGTTAGGTAGCACAGGTTCTTAACCTTAGACCTAATTAACAACACAACACCAACCAATAAATGTCATCCCGAAATAGAATATTATACTGTGTTTGATCCATTTACTAGAGTCAATATTTGCAGGCTGCCATGTTCTATTTAGGAACATTAACTTTAATAAAGTCGCAATGATAAATAGTGCCAGGGCCGCATCTAGGGTAGAACGGCAGGTGCAAAAAGAATGCCAATTTTTGTTTTTCTCAGACAAGGTTTTTTTCCACAGGCAGACACAATCTCTGTCTGTTATTTGGGCGAATTTTCTTAAGAATAGTAGAAATAGTAGAATGGTAGATTGTAGTTACTATAATATTTAAATGCAAAAATGACTCCGTATGTCGTGTCTGTTTTGTTTTGCCTAAATTATTGGCCTGATTGGTACGAGATACGCTCGAATCTAGCAGGACAAAGGGTCAAAGAGTTGTCTTAGGGGCGGACTAACAAGTTTAGTGTAACAGAAGGTATGGCACTTTAAAGAGAACGTTGGGAAGAATTTTAATGGCGATGTTCTGCACTTAAGATTTCCAAACAAAAATCCTTCATTTATAAATAAAGATTCGTTATTGTGTAATCCTTTTTTACCTTGTCATAAACAATGGTGCTCGTTAAATTCTTTAGTACTAAATAAAATATTTCGAACACTTCTTTTACACCAAATCATTTATACTTTTATAACTGCTCATCATTAAATATAGTCGTTATTTTGAGGACGTCTGTTGCATTAACCACTTATATTTAGAAACTTTTTCAATGAGGTCTCCCTTTAGAAAACTTCTCAGCATCCATTTCCAAGAGGCCATTTTATATTGGTCGAAGTATTTACGTTAATAAAACATCTATTAACGGTTTTGTTTAGAGTTAAGTGTGAGTGGTGAATCTCTGAAGAAGCCATCAAAATGGTGTTATGGGCCATTAATGGATCAATACGAAGAGGTCTATTTGCTAGCAAATGCCTATTTGTATTCTATTTGACGCGTTATGAGCTGTTTAAATAGGTTTATGCGCTCGTGTACTGCCTACGTAACAGTCTTGAAATATAAAATAAATATGTTGTAGGTTAATATGACATTACTGTATACCTCAACTGAAAGGACGACATGAAGATAGATTTTTCATGCAGAAAAATCAACATTGTCATTGGGAAGCACCAAATTTTACGTCGTTTTAAGAAATTGGGAGATATTTCAATTTGAAACCTGTCTAAAAAAGGAATCTAATATAATATATATAATCAAGGAATCCTATACAAAAGCTGTTTAAGTTTTGATTGGTGTTTCTGCTTTGACTTCTTACCAAATTACCTTACTTAATTCGTAACTGTATAAAAACACTGATGACAAGCGGAATAACATTAGGCTAGAAGCCTACCCCAACATAACTGGGAATAAAAAAACTTTTTCCAAAAAAATTTTAACCGCCTTCAAAAACTTAAAACCCAAAAAAACCGGAAGTCGGTGTCAACACAAATTGACTGGCCAAGAAGAGAAGCCACCGACTTCCGAAATTTTAGGGACCACCTCCTGGAATCATGACTTATCAAACAAAAAAAGAACCATCAAAATCCGTTTATAATTGACAGAGATATCACGTAACAAACATACTAAAAAAAACATACAGACGAATTGAGAACCTCCTCCTTTTTGAAGTCGGTTAAAAAGGCCAGGATGACTTTATTTCTAAATAAAGAAACACTATGGAATTTAATAATGGTACCTACCTACCAATTTTGCGCAGTATAGCACGCACATCTATATTACAAAATCAACAATAAACCCATTCATGATTTTACCATGCCAAAATTCTTCATTGTTGTACCATTTTATACACATTCATGATAGTGTCAATGTATTATGTATATCATACAATGTATTTAAGGCCACTGATGCTTGAAGTACGTTGGGAAGCCGTACAATGGTCAGGTCTGACCTAGCCCGGTAATCCCATCATTGTCATCGAATGGTTAGTTTTATGTCCAGTTTTGCTGGTAATTGTGTCATAACTGAAATAGCATTATAATAATACTATATTCTGTTTGCTGTTTTGTCTATGTAGACTTCAGAATTAAACCTGAAAATTGTATTAGCCTTTCAACGACCAAGCGACAGCCGGCTGTCGCGCTGCTATTGACTTTCTATTGTGTCGCGAATCACGTGTGCTCGAAGGTTTATGAAATGAGCAATTTTGTATTTTATTTTTCCAGAACACAAAAGTACGTTCCCGGTATCTTTCATTAATCATAAATTATTGTTCTATTACTGCATGTGGTACCTCTATATTTATAATAGTTTGACATTTTGAGGAAGTAACGTGATTCACCCAAATGTCTATAATTATAGGACGTAAATATTTGAGATGAATGAGAATTACTGATAAATGCTTGCACATGGGCATGGTCCACTTCAGTTTGTAACTAGGCTAGGAAACAAAACGCGTTATATTTAACCAATTTACGAAATAAATATAATTTTACCTTTTTATCAACAAATGCACAACTAATAACTAATTCTATTCTGTAGTTTTTGCGTAAAAGCGTACGAAATATACATCTATCCGTTCGCACAAACGTTAATCACAGGAATATAGCATGACATTTTCAAAAGTCCTTAATAAATAAAGAAAAAAACTAACTAGAACATTATTAGCGAATTTCTGAATTCCGAAATCCCACCAACCAAGTTTACAGCCATAAAAACAAAAGAAAACCTAGGAATAATTTAATTTCTTTACACATCATAAATAACCAAACAAGACGGGCATTACAAGTAACGATAATGTATCTTGGCTATGTCTCATTGATTCAAACAGGAACTAAGCTAATGTGTTTCTAAATATAGTGCTGCCACCCGGCGCGGCCGCGCTTGTAGGTATGACAAGACTTACAAACAAACACACAGATTCTCCTACAATAGTAATGTTATCTCTAGTTCTCTACTGTGGAATGACGGCTGTGTCATATTTTTACCTTGGGATGAAAAAAACACTAAGTACTAAAGATAGAATATTTTTACACCGTAATAGAGTCTGTATCATTACACCATTTACCTCTTGTAAATATTTTCATTCTTTTTTTAATTCAATATCAAACATTTTATCAAACGAGTTTCAAAGCCTTTTTGGGGCATCATAATATTCTTTCTACTAAATAATAAACATCTGAATATCTGTAGTAACTACAGATAATTTACTAAATGTATTTCGGAATCTCCTAAATATGACGAATTGTTCTACACCTACGCCACAACTCAAGAGTTCGTGGAATCATTACTTACATTATACAATTGCAACAAATCCACTTGACTGGCTATATCAAACGTTTGAACCTACATGATTCAGTTTGACTTCCAACCATAACAATAAGAAATTAAACAGACGCCTTAAAATAATAAACACGAAGTTTATTAGTGTTATCATTCAAGGAATCATCTTTTATTATGCAGTGTATAAAATCAAAGTTGTGGTTTTTGTTTATGGCGGCCCAGATACACTGTTGTAAGTTTTAAAAGTTTGATGCTTAACGAGTTTCTTCACTATTTGTTTAAATTTAATTTTTTTAGGGATTTGTTGCGCACTTATTAATAACAGGCGGTGGTTTGGTTTTACGTTTACATAATTATAAGTTTATACAGTCTTACAGCTGGTCTTAAAAGTTGCAGCAATTGAAGTATCTATTTAATTCTTACTTCTCCGCTGCCTTTTTCTGGTTAATTTAATTTTATTACGAGATCGGAGACAGTTGTGTTGTTTCCGTGGGACTTGTCAAAATTAAGTGCCTTGGCGCATTCCTGTTGATCGCCACTATTGACTCTATTTCAGAAGTTACAGAATTATGTAAAAAAACGCTTAAAAAGTGAATTATAAAGGACTAGCTATCATTAGAGGTTTCACCCACATTAATTTAGATCTATGCTCCGTTCCCGCGTTTTACATATAGCGTGGTGTTAGCTTTTGTGTGATTTTAATGCTTTAGTTATAAATGTTATAATACTGCAAAGTGTCAATAAAATCCGTTTAATTAGTTTTTATGTGAAACAGTTACCATCAATTTTTCCGTCCTCACAGACGTTCACATTTTTTATAAAAAACTTTCTTTTTATCATCAAAAAAGGTGTCTTTGTTATTTATCATCAAAAAAGTAGGCCTGTTTATGCACCCAATTTAGCCACCCTAATCCGACCCTGCAAACTAGTTCATCGACACATTTCGCTCTACATTAATAACCAGCTTCATTATTAATAGTAGATGAATCACGTTACTCAATGTCAAGCTTTACACATCTTCCGGCAAAGCTAATAATTCTCTGCCAAAAGTTGACTCACCGAATCGTACTGAAATTGTATTTTTTCAACTCGACATTTGTAGTTTGTTTGTGAGAAAAACATTATTTCACCTGAGACAAATTGTTTGGCATTTCTTTTCATTTCATTGTCATGTATTTTTGGGTTTGCCGTGGCTCGGAAAGCGCGTATAGCCGCTAGTCCCATTCGAAGTTCCTAGAGTAGGAAGTTTCGTTCGTAGCAAATGCCAGCAATTATTTATTAGAAATCTGATAATCTGACTATTATACTTCTACTGAAAACTAGAAGTAGTCATCAAGAACTATCATGGTATTCAGTACCTTTTTTTTTGGGGAGTGGGAAATCATCAAATGACCTGACATGTCCTGGGTGCGGCGGGAGGGCGTGTCAGACTTTTACTGACTAAAACCCACTCATGTTCCTTCGGTTGCCCTTTATGTTCCGGGGTCACGGTAACTATTATAAGCATTCCGCAACCCCGGCAGGCGTTGGCCCTGTTGGGCCCCTTCTCGTGCTGACTTATGTTATTTAGTACCTGGGTTGCGGAAATTAGATAGGCATGCAGACACTTCTGGTAAAATAAATAAAAATAAATATCTTAGGATAACTCAGACAAAATACGGGTATCCAGTCCCATCCGGAATACTAGCCAGGCTGGAACCCAACATTAACATTGTCGAGAAAAGGCTAGGAACATAATGATCCTACACATTCTTGAAAAGAAGAAGGGCTATTTAGTATATTTATAATAGTACCTATTTTAGTAAAACAATAAAGATCCCGAAAAAATCTGCTTTTCAAACATGATCAATAATGATAATGACAATACATGAATTTATACACATAACACCCCATTGATGTCTGTCAGCTGTCCATAAACATGTCTTTTGCTTGTTCCAGGTTCAATCCAGCTAGACCCAGGTGGTTCACGTTCAGGGTCTGGTGCCGGATCAGCAGGCTCAGGATATGAGAGCGACCTTCGTCACTCAGGGTCCGAGGGCAGTTGGGAGCAGAAACAACAACAACAACAACATAAATATGGAATATTGACTAGAAAGGTAACCTATTTGATGCCTGTTCCGATGTGTCGGCAAAATGGTAGCTAAATAAAGAAGATTACCATTCGCACTATGTAAAGTATGACTGATACAATAATTAATTGCCGCGCTACCAAGTGAATGAAGAGAGTGATGTAAAAATTAAACTCAAGTAATTTAGGAGCATCTCCATCTTCAGCTGGTCTCATCATCATTATTACCATTAACAGCCTGCGTCAGTCCACAGACTCACCGAGGTCATCAGTTTCTATCAGTGCGCCGTTCAGTCCGATCTTCGGGTAAACCACAAATAGAAAAAGATAGACAGATCTTGTAAAAATGTTTCACTGTTACCTTCCTAAGTAAGCTCATGTTAAAACCATCGGGAGACATTTTACAAAGTTGTATGGCAAGTTGAACAGCACACCTATAAGTCAATCCACCTTATGTCATTACGAAGGATTTTACATGATGAGCCAGTTGGCGTCTACAGCATTGATAATTAAATCCAACCCAATGCAAAAATCTCTTTTTCGCCTTGACAGTCCGCGTTTTCAAAAAGTTGCTATCTGCGAGATATATATATACAAAAGTGGTATTCTAGAACATCGTCTGGACTCCTTTACACCACATAATTTTTCCAGGTATCAGGCAAAAGCGTCCAGTTCCTCCTATGCCCAACCTGTGGGTATGAGACACAGCTGCCCCTCGGAGGCATATCAGCTCTGCCTCTCAACTATGTGCTGCTACGCAAGATGGCAGCCGCCCAGGACAGCGAGGGAGTCAATGTACTTTGTGATCTATGTAGCAGCGATAATAAGGTAGGAATTAGTGTGACAACATAAATATTTATTCAGATATTTTATGAATTTTTCTTTATTTGTAATTTTTTTCTTAGACAGTAGTGCGATATTACCTTGCAAATGTGCATGTTTTTTTATTTAATGTTCTATTACCTAAGTAATGTGGCCTGACTTCTCTGTTTCGAAAGTCGGCGGCAATGTATAAAGACAACAAAAAACAGAACGGAAGCCCCGACTTCCAGAATGTACTTAAGTTCTTTTTAACCGACTTCATTTCTGTTTTTAGTTGTTTTGTAGACACTCTCTTATGAGCTGGCTTCGCAACCGCGTTTCCCTCACGTTATGTAACACTTAGCAATCATTTCTGTATGGCTCATCTCATTTTCTTCCAGATGGCATTGACCTTTACACTAGTCTTTCTTTGTCCAAAATCAATAAAACACATTTTTTTCATCTACAAAACTATTTTAAATCTTTGAAACACGTGAAGGATGTCAACCGTGGCCCAACGCTTCAAATGTGGGATTTCAACAAATTACCATTCGTTTCGTTCAGGTACATTTGACTTACAGAATGTTGGTGTGTGATTGTATTTGATGTTTAAAAGTATTTTCATGTCATTAATATATTGGGATAGAAGCATGAGAAGACAAAGGAATGAATATATTTTAGTGAACATACCTGTAGACCAATGGGATGTAAAAAGGTAAATAGACGGAGGAGATTTTGGTGTAAAATTCGATTTGGAGGACTAACGAGCAAAGAAAGACAAAGCAGTATGCCACACGTAATTTTCAACTTTAATTCTATTGACCGGTGGTCATTAATCAATGAATTAGTACTATGTAATTGAAATCACACAAAATTCACCTATTCATATTATAAACTGACGGACCTATAGACAGACTATTGAACATCAACACAGCGCACACCGCTGGACCTAGAGTCGCCTAGAGACATGATACTTGCAGGGTGTAGAAAAAGATTTTTGGAAATTCCCACCCTAAAGAGGTAAAGGGGAGGGAAATATTGACATTTACGCGGGCGAAAGCTAGTGCCGGTATTCACCATCTAATTCGCTCAAGAAATAACCAATATCACATCTCCTAGGCAGAATCCCGTTGCAGTCAATGCCTGGTCAGCATCTGCACCTCCTGCGGGGAGGCTCACGGCAGACAGAAGACGACTGCTCGGCACTCGCTGCATCCACTGGACCCTGTGCCCGTCAAGTATTGCAGCCAGCATCCGAAGGCAGAGCTTAGTGTTTATTGTGCTACTTGTCAGCAGGTAAGTCCTCTTTCTATCTTCCGAAAGCCAGAATCGAAAAGAAAAAAAACAATAAACACGACTGCAGTGGTTTATTATAGAAAACTGTGAAAAAAACCGGCCAAGAGCGTGTCGGGCCATGCTCAGTGTAGGGTTCCGTAGTTTCCCGTCCGTCACTATAAGAAGTGCTCCCACTTATGAGTTTAAAAAATGGCTATTGGTTACGTTGACATACTAAGTACGCAGAAATTATTTTGTACAACCTTTTTGTCTTTTTTGTACAAAAACTGTTATTTCCATCAAGTTCAAAATTCATATTTTTTAAACCTACGGGGCATAAGTTAGAGGGACGCTTTAATTTTTCCTTTTGGAGCGATTATTTCCGATATTATTGACATTATCAAAAACTGATTTTAGTAAACCCCTTATCATTTTTCAATACCTATCCAACAATATATCACACGTCAGGGTTGAAATTAAAAAAAAAAACACTTCCCTCTTTACATATAGGGGGGCTACCCTAAAAAAACATTTTTTTCAAATTTTTATTTTACCACTTTGTCGGCGTGGTGGATATACATATTGGTACCAAATTTCAGGTTTCTAGTGCTAACGGTCACAGAGATTAAGCGAGGACGGACGGACAGACAGACAGACATGGCGAAACTATAAGGGTTCCTAGTTGACTACGGAACCCTAAAAAGTTACGTTCGTACCCAGTGGTAACGATCTACGTTCGGCTATAGACTAATCCCAAACTAAGCAGAGCTTGTACTATGGTGACCAGACAACTGATAATTAAATATACTTATATAATTTATATACACATACACATTGTATCTAAATAACACCCAGACAAAGAACAAACAATCATGCTTATCACACAAAGTTTGTCCGAGTGGGAATCGAACCCACGAGCTCCGACTTAGTAGGGAGGATCACTCACCACTAGACCAACAGGCCCGTCAATAAATATTATTTATTTATTAACCTTTGATTATTTTATCATCAAAGTTATTTACCTATCTCTTACTTCTATGTAACACCTCCCCATTCTCCCTCCAGGTGGTATGTCGCGACTGCTGCCTAGTCTCTCACAGCGGGCACGCGCTAGCCAACGCGTCGCGCGCGGCCGCTGAGCGCGCTCGCCTGTTGCGCGACGCGGCCGAGCGCGCCAAGCTCGTGCCCGAGAACGTGGAGCGCGCCACCAGGAACCTGAGCGCGCATGCCTATGAGATTGATGTGGGTATTGAAGCTTTGAACTGGCCATACCACTCTTGTGACAAGTTTTCCCTAACGTCGTTACCAGAAAAGAGCTTTAGGCGTCTGGGTTTTAGGTGTACATTTTTTATAAGTGTTTTTTACCTGTTCTTCTCCACAGACAGACCTATCTACATTTCTTCTACGTTTCAACAATCTACGTTTCAAATTTCTGACTAACCCACCGACTCCTTGACCCCAGTAGGCCTAAATGAAATCAATTAACTTGTTCATTAAGGTATTTAAATTTCGATTTTTTCCCCGATAGATTTAGAAAATGTATGCTACCTGTGAATATAGATAGGTAGTAGAAATATAGATAATATTTACAGGTAGCATACATTTTATTTATCAACATTGAAAAAAAAAACTAAAATCTTACAAGTACCAAAACAGAAAAGAACTCTTGCACAAAAGTATAACTCTTTAACAAATTTAAACTTACCAATCGGTCCTTTCCTCCTTGTAGTGCCAAGCCGCCCGAGTAGAGAGCGAAGTACAAGAGTGGGCGGTTCAGTACCGGCGCGCAGTCGACACGCACACACGCACACTATGCGCCAGCGCAGCGCGTGCGAGGGAGAGGCATCAACAGCGCCTAGACCAGAAGAGCAGAGCGCTAGACGACAGGGCTCGACATGCTGTTGATGCCGTCAGGTTTGCCGAGGAGGTAAGTGACATAAAATGTGGTCTGGGCCATTCCAGACCAAAAAGAAACCGCTCTATTGAAAGATATTGTAACGTCAGTATTGTTTATTCAGTGGGGTGCCCATATAAGCCGAAAATCGCGGGTTAGAATTATACTTATAAGATTAAAATTTGATCAGATAAATGTAATTTATAAAAAATATGATGTGTAAGTTAAATAATGTTAAAAAGTTAATAGCTACTGGAGTATTAAGGACGTACAGGGATTTTACTAAATTTCAAAAGTCCGTTGCTTGTATAATATTGGCCCCATTTTGAAAGACCAATGCTTTTATATGCCTAGACGTCAAGACACTGGTCCAGTCCTTTACACCTCAACACTCATTATCGTTAGCTATCTCTTACCTTGTTCCATATCTCGTCCCCAGCTCCTCCAAGAAGGCAAGGAAGACGAGCTCCTGTCCCTCAGTGGACCAGTCCTCCGTCGCCTGGAGCGCGTCACTGAGCTGGCGCCATTGTCAGAGGCGCCGCGCTTGGAGCTGCGCTTCGCTCCTCGCGCTCCCGCTACACACGACCCTACTATATTTGGGAGACTGCTTGCACATGCTCCTGATCCGGATATGTGTGTGCTTAATACTGAAGGTGAGTGTTTCTGTGTGTGAAAGTCAATGTTCTGTGCTTACAGTGTCGCAGCGTAACCATGGAGTTGCTAGACGGGCAATATGCCACGGGCCCACACATAGAATGGCCCAGCTCAGAGTTGATGACAGAACTCCGGGGACCCCTGGACCCAGTTTAACTCTTTTTTGCCTCTTATTCAGTCATTTTATTATTTATTTAATCTAGCATTCACCGTAGGTTCCTGCATAGTAAGTAGTAACCGCCAAGCTAATGCGACCTTTCTACGTTTGAAGGTCTTCAAGATCTTCGAGTGGACTGTGAGCATGAGGTGGTGTTGGAGCTGCGAGACTGCAACGGTGAACGAATCTGGTGTGGAGGAGAGCAAGTAAGAAATTTACTTTTTGTAAAATAAATTGTAAGTTGTGCTGTGATCAATTTCACCTTCGAAACGTTTTGAATCTTAAACCGGACATAGTAAACCATGCCTTTTTGATATTGCCTCTAACTTGTACACCAATAACCGGGCGGAAAAATGCCCGTTGGC
The DNA here is from genome assembly GCA_033675125.1 of Athetis lepigone. Lineage (NCBI taxonomy): Eukaryota > Metazoa > Arthropoda > Insecta > Lepidoptera > Noctuidae > Athetis > Athetis lepigone. The sequence goes on along the minus strand of JAWMCH010000057.1, from coordinate 1,544 downwards.
CTTACAAATACTACGTGTGAGATTTGCAAACATCTCAGCAGCTGATCGCTCTGCCACGGCGTCAACCGAATACTATATGGCTACCTATTTACTACAATTGTACTTGAAACAGTTTTGAATATCCATTATTCTTCTTCCATCTCCCAGGTGGCTGGCTACTTCAGACGCCGCGACTCAAGCGCGCGCCCCAGCGTGGCTCGCGTGGAGGACAGCACTGATGGCAGCTATATCCTCAGCGTCACTCCGCGCTCCCCCGGGGCGTATCTACTCGCTGTTACTATCAACAACAAGCCCATCAAAGTTAGTATTATCATCTTCATCAGCGAATAGTGGTCCTTCAATATGCTGGCTGGTTACTTCAGACGCCGCAGCTTCATACTCAGCGTTACTCCACGTTCCCCCGGTGCGTATCTGTTAGCTGTCACTATCAACAACAAGCCCATCAAAGTTAGTATTGTTATCTTCATCAGCGAATATTGGTCCTTTAATATCCTAGCTGGACGGCTAGCTTAGATGACATGCGTGGCTCGCGTGGAGGACACAGTACCGACGGAAGCTATATCCTCAGCGTTACTCTGCGCACCCCCGAGGCGTATCTGTTAGCTGTCACTTTCAACAACAAGCCCATCAAAGTTAGTATTTTGGTCATTTATTTTTATCTTCATTAGCCTGGCTTCAACATTAGCCTGACCAGGTTTTGCCGCAGGACTATAGGATGGCGTTATTTAAAAAACGGTGCATTGGTAACTGATGGGTCGGTGAGACACGTGCTAGGACTTTTTACTCTGCGTAAAAAGTCTTTATCCTCCATTGAAAAGGGAGGATTCTCCGACCAGACAGGCGTGGTAACGGTTCTTGTCAGAAAGTTACATACACGCTTGAAAAGGGAATCCTCCATTTTCAAGCATATATCTCCTCTAACCAGATAAGTAAAATGTCTGGAGTTCTGGACTCTTGTAGGCTACTGCTCAAAGAGACGGTTCTTGTTGGAATTTTGATATTTCGTCAAACTCTGATAGCGTGATCTAGGATATCAGTTGTAGTTCAAATATTGGGCGACAGACGTCACACTAATGTCCAACACGATTCAACCAAGTATCTTCCTCAGGGCAGTCCATTCGCGTGTTGCGCGCGCGCGGGCGCGGCGCACTGGGGCACGTTTCACTGCTGTGCGTTCTGTTCGTCTGGTGGGAGACGAGACGCTACGTGCGGCTGTGGGGCGCGTATGCCGGGGGGATACAAAGGTACCGTGGCGGTTTTCTTTTTTAAATTCTAACGATGTGTTGAAATTTACGCCAATTTTTGTTTAATAAACACGTCTAGATTGAGTAAGATGTAGTCTTGAAACATTATTCTAGTATATAATACGTAGGGTGCAGACTAAAATCTTTTGAATTGAGTTTATGTTGGTTGCGGAATCTTTATAATAGTTACCGTGACCCTGGAACATAAAGGGCAATCGAAGGAACATGAGTGGGTTTTAGTCAGTAAGAGTCTGACACGCCCTCCCGCCGCACCCAGGACGGGAGCAGTCATTGGATGAT
>JAWMCH010000056.1:0-25000 GCA_033675125.1 Athetis lepigone | reverse complement strand
ATCATTCACTATCGTTCAGTTCAGTAATTAAGTAATTCGTTGAATGTTCTTATAATGATTTTGAATGATTTCTATGATCAACACAAACCAACCTGTAAGTCAGCAGGCTTCTTGTTGTTGAAGTGCATGCGTATATGCGTGCGCATGCCCCGCAGCGTGTTGCCCCTGTATCGGCAGATGGTGCAGCGGAACGCCTTCACCCCGGCGTGCGCGTCCATGTGACGCTGCGCCGCCGCCGCCGTGGGTGACACCACGTCGCAGCACGGACACTTCCAGCCACCTTCCGACCCTGACGTCGGTCGCGGAGCCTCAGGAACGCTTCGCGGAGAACGAGTCTCTCGCTTAGTGCAATAGAACGACTGGTGAGTCGTCAGGTTGTCCAGCGAACTAAAGTGAATCCCACACGCTAGGCAGATCAGCTGGCGGTACTGCGGCGGCGGTCCAGGTTCTGGCGGCGCGGGGCTCGCGCGCTCCTCCCCACCACCTGCCGAGCAGTAGTGACGCTTGTGGATCCGGTAATTTTCGTATTTACAAAACACAATGTTGCACTCTTTGCATTTTGACACTCCCTGCTTCACAAGCACTTGGGGAGATGCCGCGGTAACTGGCAGTTCTGAAGCAAGACGCAATGCTAGAGCGGGAGGCAGAATCGCAGGAGGTACGATCGGCGTAAATTTCTCTTCGGGAGGTGATGGGACACTTGGAGGTTTTGGTGTGGGCCCTCTAGAGTTTAATCTTCGTCGCTTTGGCGAACTTTCTGCGCTTGGTGATGAAGACCGCCGAGAGGGAGATGGCGTTCCTGGAGATCCGGGCAGTGAAGGCGCACATACAATTTGTTCGGGAGTTGTAGACCGTAGTCTGTTTTCTTTCTCATGTTCATCAGTCACCACAGACTCTGGCGAACGTCGTACACTGAGATCGAGAGGAGTCGCACCATCTCTTGAAGGTTCCCGAGGCCGATTTGCAGATTTTAAAACCTCATTTTCTTTTCCTTCTGCGTTAATGTTTGACAGGGCTCGACTAATTGGTTGAAATGTTCCATTTGGTAACAGAAAGCATGGTGTATCTGGGTCAGGTAGCGTCGTGCCTGGAAGAGTGCTGGCGCCCCGTAATAACGAGTAGGGTACAATAAGAATGGGGTTTGTGGGTAACGCTAGTGCGTACTGGTTCTGATTTTGGGCTGGAGGCGTGGCTCCCGGCGACGGCGGCGCAGACCCTGAAGTCGCAGAACCTCCCCGAGCCGCGGCTAAGGCTGATTTCACAACTTGTCTTGTGCTACAGTAGTGTTGTTTATGAGCTCGGTAAGTTTTGATGGAGCTAAAGCGAATATCACAATCGGCACAATATCGGTCCTGTACTGGTGGCCCCTCTGAGACTTCTCCGTTAGAGGTCGGCGTCGGCGCAGGGGTTCCACTGCTGACCGGGGAGGAGGAATGCATTCTCATGTGTCGGTTTAAGCTAACTTTCTTGTCGGCACTATATGAGCAGTACGTGCAGGCATACTGCTTACCAGCAGGCCGCGGTGTCTTTGCCTCACTGCTTGACTCGTCTACAGCTGGATCTGTAGTAGCATTTGGCTCTGTCGGTTTCGGCAGCCTGTTTGAGCAGTAATGTTCCTGATGTGCTTGCAATGTACTCAAAGATGAGTAACGAATACCGCAAGGCTTGCATATGTATCCGGGAGGACCAGACGCAGGGAACAGGCCTGGGAAGGCGGCTGCCGTTATTGCGAGGTAGTTTGCTTGCGGCGCAGGTGGCGGCGGCGGAGACGGCGAGGGTGGCTCATGCTTGAGCGTAGTTGCTTGCGGCGCCAGCGCGGGGTCCGTGGCGAGGCTGGTATTGAGGCGCAGGCGAGGCGGCGAAGCGGCAGGCGAGCCCCCCGAAGCGGGCGAGACGCCCCCACTGGACGCGGCCCGCTCGCCCTCTGAGCTCGGCGTGCGAGGTTCTCCCGGCATCGCCTCGCTCTCGTTTCCCCATTCCTCGTCCTCACCTGAAACAAAAACAAAACAAGTTAGAACTATTGACTGCGCACCTAAATGTAAATGTTAAGCAAAAAGAATGCATGCCATATCGGCACCTATTAGTGTTGTTAATAGCTGTGCGATGGTGAGTTGGCGGCGACGTCCCGCGATAGTCGTCACTCGTCACGTTTCGTCCCGTATCTGTCGACGTCAGTCAGATGGAGCCTCGCGAGTCGAGGCATACATTAGCGCTCCTAATTGAGACGTGGCCGCGCTATGTAAATGTCGCCGCGTGGGTGGGGCGCGCGCACCGGCCACTCGTCTTAACAAATGCGAGAAATGTGGACGAGATTAAGTTCGCGCACCCGGGACTGTTGATCCATCATTACGGCCGATGCTCGTCCATCAATATCGTGAGCGGGCCCGCGGCCAAACAGAACAAAAACTTAACGGACCCCGTTGTAATTGGATCTGATTTCCAGAAAACGCTCGCTCACCTTCCTTTTTGAGCGACAACGATCTCTACCGAGCGAGGAATTAACCTATCTTTCGCGCAGCGATCTCGACTCAAAACGCCAATTAATGAGAGGCTCAACTTCATTCTCCTGGCCCTGTGAAGATCATTATATGGGCACGACAGCGAGATGGACGCGACGATTGGTGCGGCCGCGCACCGACCGCCATCTCGCGGTAACGAACACTGCTCGGATCGGATTGCGTTCGGGTCACGCTATCCTAGTGTGCGCGCGTTCCGATTGGTCATTACGATTGCTCGGTGACGCGCGATTGGCCGACTAATGCTGCCTTTATCTGGCAGCTTAATGTTAGCGTCATACCGAACGCGAGCTTATCGAGCTTCGTTAGTTGCGCTCCAGCTTCTGTTTTTCGCTAAATAAGTTATAAGCTTGTGATTGTTGGCTTGGCGAAAGGTTGTCCGGACAATCAGATAGATGGCGTGACTCGGTGTCGTTTATGCAGCGCTCGCGAACTGAACGTCGATTCGTTAAATGATATACATCTGTGCCCTTTGTCTTTATAAACATGTCATTGAGTTCGTACAAGAGAGAAACATGCGACGCATGTATTTGTTGAAAGCTAGCCCGCATACTTGTGACTAGAACTTCACAATGAGCTGGTGAGATTAGGTGTACCCTTTGACTGCGGAGTTGCCTCACGAATGCAGGAGAACAATGCATGTTGCGTTTTCTCGTATGAAAATTATAGAATTAAGCAACCGAATTAAATGTTAAACGTTTGGTGTGACAAGGCCGACAAGCGTCATACACGTGCCTACACACGTAGGGAAAAAAACAAAGCGGCCATCTTGTTGAGGTCTTATCTGGTTGGAGATCAGGGTCCAATTAAAATAGTCGTGCATCGGTGGCGTCACAATCGCAGTGATATAAATCTGTGATTCTGACGCCCGTGAGCGATCACCTAGGACGCGAGCTACCACGGGCCACGAATCATATTATCTCGATTGATAACTCACCGTAATCACTGTGCACTCAAGACTATCTCTAGATAATAAAATAAATAAATATGGACGTTCATTAAATATTTGTTTAGGTACTAGCTGTGTAATAAATATAAAGTGAACGGTAGAATAATTTATGTCCTGACTTTGTGAAGTCCTTCACATGTCTTGTTTAATCTTCACATTGAAAAGTTCATCTAGTAGGTAACTTCTTATAAGTTGGTAGGCACTTACGGAATAGATCCGTCATATTATTTACGCAATGTTTAATTTAACGGCCCGTCGTTAACCGATCCTGCATTTCCTTAGCTATCAGCCAAACAAGAAGGTATTTTCCATATATATCTTTCTTTTAATTTGATGTTTTACCGGTTAAAACTATCAGATTTTTCTTTAGCAGCTAGTGTCGCGGAGAACTTTGTGTGTGCGATGTAGGAGACGTCATTTATTGTTAACATTTGGTACGACAGATGTCGCAATATTATTTTCAGAACACAAAAAAACGCATTAACTCTTTATAATTTAATCTAAAAACTCGTATGGTGTGAAATTCAAACACCTTTCTCACCATTCTCCGTCAATTCTCGCGTCATCCAATGGTAGTGGTCATCATACGCTATGCGTCTGACATACACCTTGAAACGAGCCGATTGTCTGATATCACGAGATTAAAACTTATTCATTGAATATTAATGTCTGTCTAAGTATTATTAGTATCTTATTCTACATCGAGAACTGTTCTTTTCCGTAGAATCTTTAATGTGATTGTAACTCTGTTTTGGGCTGCAAGATGGCGGTAGTGGTGGCGTCTGCAAATCTTATGGAGTTAGTTAAGAATTGAAGCGACTAGTAATATTGTGTTTCTATAGAAACATATTTTTTGAATTTTATACATGTAACAGAGGAACATATACTTAACAGAAAAGTTGTAAAAGTTATTTTTTTAAAATCGCAATATGGACTAAAATATTAATGCCGAATGCACTTCAAAGGCTTTGAACTTAAAATAAAGCATTCCAATAAAACTAGGTATTGATTAAAATGTCAATCAACTTAGACAAAATCTTAACAAAAGCAATCTTTCCTCTAACCAAAAACAAATCTATTTCATTTTCTTTTTTAAAACATGTCGTCTTAACGTCACTACACAACATTATGACTGCCATTACCAGTGTTGCCAGTTTGAGAGAAAAAAAGCTACTAAAAAGTTACGAACAAAGAGTTGAGTGACAAAGTCGGACGAGATTATCGTTGCACACATCTTGATTTATTTGTGTTTGTTGTGTTAGGTAGTGTGTACATCTATCATGCGTGTGGACTGCCCGATAATATCATAGGTGTTTAATACTTACAGTAGGAATAAATTGAATAGAGCTGATGTTCTGTAAGTAACTCGTTTCGCGATACCTGTAGATAAGTTTCCAAACTATGTATTGTTAAGTTTTTTATTTGACGGTTGAGATGGAATAATGTTACCAGACTGTATTTTGAATCCTAAGATCGCTTCAATCTTATGTCGAATAATTTCAGATGCAAAGTGTAATTGCCATACATTTGTAGGTGCTCTTTTTAAACTTCCTTCGCACTATTGTTATGCTACAGCTTCGCACTAGCTGTTAAGTAGTGATTAAGCTAGCTAAACCATCGAACACACGTGATTCGAGACACAATAGAAAGACAATAGCAGTGCGACAGCCGGCTGTCGCTTGGTCGTCGAAACTTTAAAAGGAGTAAACAATATCTTCTGCGTACACAGATAGTCCATACACGACATACTTTAGAGATTCTGTCAGTTCCATTTTGCACCTTACAATCATAATGTCTACTACATTCCACATCATTACTTCAAAAACCATAACAAACCCATTGAACACAATTTCCAACGGCTCACAGCCACGCTATTTACACATAAAAAATATTCTCAAGTACATATCAAGGTGGTGATCTTCAGCAAGTGTCCGGCAGGATGAACGTCGTGCGTCACGATCGGACGCGCATTAACATATCGCCGGTTCGATTCCGCTATCGTTACGCCCTATGCTGAGTCTGACTGTAGGACAAGTGTCCGTTTTGTTACGATACGTCATTTTTATTGATTTGTTGAATGGGGAATGGGAGATGCAGTTGTGGTAATTTGATTGTGAATTGTATGTGTTTGTTAGTTTTAGTTTAAACAACGACTTATTTGCTTAAAGCTTTTGAAGTAAAGTTTCACTGTGAGCATCCTATGCGCAAAATAATAAATCAATAATTAAAATATTAAAAACATAAAGTCCAAGTGAGCATTGTAACATCATAAATCATAATTGATGAATTGATGATACAATGTTATATTTGGATATAATTATGTTCTTCGCCTTTTAGAACCAATTCAATCAAGCGTCCAAAACCCTCCATCGTCATTATCAATCAATTTCTCCAAGCAAATAATCCAACAAAAAATTACTTTGCCTTGCAATGGAGACGTGTTAAGCAAAAACGTTGGTAAGTAAGCGTAGTACGTAGTAGATAAACATTTCCTTGTGGTGTCCACGTCCTGCCTCATGACGAATAAATCTAGATGTCCACGCGGCCCGCGATAACAGTAACGTACAGCCGCGATGTTGGTATGAGACCGCGATAAATGTTGCCACGCTTAGTTCGTTATCTTCGGTGTTGCATGAGGAAAAAATATGAAGTTCTACCGTAGAAATTGGTTGATGGTTTCTTGGAGAATTCTGTGCAGTATTGTTACGTTATCGTGACCTTTTAATAAATTTAGGATTTTTTTCTGCAAGGGGTGGGGCATTATAGTCTAGGTTGAATTCCGGTGATTTTAAAACTGACCGATCTGTATGTCAGTATCTATATCGTTGAAGGAAATTATTGTGAGGAAATCTGGACTTATAATATACATAGGTACATAAGTCCGAAATCGCTAATCCACCTTGAGAAAATGTGATAATCAACGCTCGTGTCGCCTTGCAGTGGGACTCTGGTATTATTAGTAATAAAGCTTTTGGGCTAACGGCATATTAATAACTAGCTTTTGCCCGCGACTTCGTCCGCGTGGAGTAATAATTCCCGTTCCCGGGGGATTTCTGGGATGAATACTATCCTATGTCCTTCCTCGGGTCCCAGACTATATCTATACCAAATTTCATTCAAATCGGTTCAGTGGTTTAGGCGTGAAGAAGAGACAGACATACAGACAGACAGACAGAAAGACAGACAGACAGAGTTACTTTCGCATTTATAATATTAGTAAGGATTTCTGAAGAGGTCAAAGTGCTTCCCATACCTACTAGTAATTACATACGATTCTTTAGTAAAAAAAAAAAGATTACAAACACTCGGAACTCAAGTACGTAAAGTACACGTTTATACAATATTAATTACACACTCTAATTAACCCAGTTTTACGTGCTAACTAAATATCGTCAAAGCAACCCCTTGCCGGCAAACGAGTGCTTGTAATCGTATAGCGAAATCTCAACCTCCATGTATGATTGATGTAGGATTTAATATTCATGAGGTGTTGCCACATGTATGTGGAGTGGGTTTGGTAGAATTGATGTGGTATTTTTGGCAATACTGGTCAATGTGCAAAGTTTGCATCTTAATCCTTTGAACACACGTCATTTGAGACACAGTAGAAAGACAATAGCAGCCCGATAGCCGGCTTTCGCTTGGTCGTTGAAAGGTTAATAGATAATGGCTAATTTTTGGAAAGTCTTGGCAAGGGTGTCTTTGCCAAAGGGATAGTTGGTAATTTTCTTAGGATGAGTCAGATTTTATTGTTTTTTAATCATTGACAAAACGTATCTTAGTGTCCTTAAAAACTCCTGCATCTGCTTCTGCCATACCTATGATCGGTTTAGCTAGAACTGGCCAGTACAGTACCTATTACATACGGTTATCTTAACAACCGATGATAGCTGATAAAAATATTTAATAACAGCATATCTGGCTGATCGACGTTGTTCTGACACGTATCCAAGTCATTAAAGTTCAACAAACCATATTAATAATCTTAAGATTTGGAGCAAACATGATATCGACTGGTCAATTGTTTGAGCACACTTTCACATCTTGAGATTTTCGGGCTTTGGGATGTGTTTTAAAAAGATTATGTGCTAAGTATATCTATGAGAGAATTAAGACAACAATCTTTGCACTTAAAACGATGGACCATCTATACTCATATTATAAATGGGAAAGTGTGTCTGTCTGTATGTTTGTCTTTCTTCCACGGCAAAACGGAGCTACGGATTGACGTGATTTTTTAAGTGGAGATAGTTGAAGGGATGGAGAGTAACATAGGCTACTTTTTACCGACTTCACAAAAAGGAGGAGGTACTATGTTCGGCTGTTTGTATGTTTTTTTTTTTTTGTATGTTTGTTCATCGATTACTCCGTCAATTGTCAACGGATTTTCAAAATTCTTTTTTTGTTCGAAAGCAGATAGTTCTGAGGTGGTCCCATTGTCACCAAGTTAGGATCTGATGATGGGATCTTAGAGAAATCGAAGGCAACCCTCAAATTTTATAGGCTCGCTTATTGTTTTTCGCATATTTTATGAAGTATCTTGTGTATTTGCGTATGGTTGTCACCATCTCAGTTAGCTGAGCTGATGATGGAAGGTACAACTCCTTAACAGTAAGAAGTTACTCGAACAGGCAAGGACTGTTTTAGTAAATTGTTTTGATGTTTGATAGGGCATTTGCCACATTTGGGCTCAAGATCATCAAGTCATGACCTGATGCTGCAGTCAGGATAGTCTGCAGAGTACCTAACTCCTCGACAAATAACAGCAGATATATCGTGTTTAGGCTCATTGAAAAGGGCTCGATGTGTGGATAAACGTACTGTTAATGAGGAACACCGAAGTACATAGAGACCTGATGCTGAAGCCAGGAGCATCAGAAAAAGTACAAACCTTGAAATTACAGCACAGAGTCGTGTTTGGGCTCATTTTAAACAGGACTAACATTAACTCGACACTAAAAAGTAAAAAATAAAAAACTTTTTACAAAAAAAAATAACCGACTTCAAAAAGTAAAAACTTAAAAATAACTTAAATTTCGGAAGTCGGTGGCAACACAAATTGACTGGCAGAAGAAAAGACACCGACTTCCGAAATTTAAGTTATTTTTAAGTTTTTACTTTTTGAAGTCGGTTATTTTTTTTTGTAAAAAGTTTTTTTGTCTCTTTCTAACGCGAGCGAAGCCGTGGGCAGAAGCTAGTTTAATAATATAAATAGTATAATACCACCCTATTATTATTCCACTACAGGGAAAAGGCATCTCCTCATACAGTAAAGGCATGAGCATTGATGATCACTATGCTTGCTTTAGGTGCATTGGCGATATATAAGAGTTTATCTACGGTCTTTGTGTCATTACGATATTTTCAATTACAGATCTCACAGACTTTCATAACTGGACTAGACTGGGCCTGGTATTATTTACCGTTTTTTTTTCTTCTAATTCTCTGCTGTGCCACATGCTCTGTGCCATTATCTTTTTTTCTTTCTAATTATAAAAAAGTACCACCTAAGAGTTTTGATAAGAGGCCTAATTGCCAGTCAATTTAAAAATCGGTAGCGGTAACTTTACATACAAAATTACAGCTGATCGACTTTAAGTGGCGAGCATTTAGGGCTTATGGGCCCCTTGGGGCTTCTTTTAAAGACTTTGAACACTGCCTGACATGAGTTAAGGAATCGCTCTTCACTGATGTAATATTTATTACTTCCTAATTGTTTTACAAATAGAATTGTCGCTTTTTCTTCTTTCTCGTTATCAAGGAGCCGTTGCACTTACTGGAAAGGGATTGAAAAGTAATATTTGTTTTGTAGATTTTGAGGTCCCAAAAATGAAGTTTTGACTATGACTTCACATGTCAGGAAACATTTTGTTTACTTTTCCTGAAACGAAAATAATTGTTTCAGGACAATTTAACTAATTTACCCAGCAGTAGGACAGCGGACGCTATTACGGCCATTCTCCGATAAGCAAATTTTACGTGTCCGGGCTTGAATAATCCGTACTTTTATCATATTCAATCATCCAATATTTTTTATATGTTAGATTGCATCCCTATCTAGCCATAAACAAAAACACAGGCTTCTGTTTAAAGTATTTAAGACTAAATTAATTTAATCTAAGTTCAAAAACCTCTGTTCTCTAATTACCGTAACGTGTCCGCACACTGACTTAATGTTAAAACTTACTTGTAATTTTTATGACTTACAGATTTATTTTGATCTATTCAACATTTTAAATGGTGTTAAACAACGTGTATCGCATAGTAAAATATTGACTCACTAGAACCAGTCTATAAATAATTATCATTAAATTATCGGATGTCCGATGGAAAGTTATAATTACCGTGACATATTCTGTTCTCGAGTGCACACCCCTAAAAAACAGTATTTGGCACGCCACTTCCGAACGCGTCTCGTCTCCTCCATGTGTTCCGCGAAACATCAGCAGTTGCACGTCTCTAACGTTAGTGTACCGCTAATAAAGCGCTCTTGTATATAATTACCGTAACCTTGGTTACAAACTTTTCTAATTACCGTTTCACATTAGATAAATTTGATTTTTTAAGTTAGACCTAAGTTAATCATGTAAATCGAGGCAGTACTTTGGCCTCCGTACGTTGTAATAAGCTAGTATTTGCATATTTTGTTGGTTTCCGAAATTTTTAAGAAAATCTATCGTTTTCTAATTACCGTATACTAATTACCATATGTTTATAATTACCGTTGTATGAAAAATTAATTCTTATTTACTAACTGTAGCCTCAAAATAGATGGGTACAGAAGTCAATCTACATGCAAAGCGCGCTTGAGCATCACCCGCGATCATCAGTGATGAGTTGATGAGGCATATCCGCGGGATATATATATAATCCCGCGGATATGTGGAGGACGAGGCTTTCTTAATGCTAAGTCTCTCCTCAACCGCGAGACCCGGAGGTTGTATCTCCGGGGATATTTCCTTAAAGCTGACGTGGTTCCCCACGTCAGCACCGAGAATTCGAGATATGGTCACTGTGGTCAAGAACCTCACTCCGCTCTCCTTAACTAAAGAAAACTGGCGCAAACTTGTGGTCTTTTTAGTGTCAGTTTAGTATCTACAATTTGGTGACCTATTTGGGGAAACCGAAGGTTTTGTCTGTACAATTATGGATGAGGTTATCATGACGAAGAATTATCGGGAATTTATTGTGAAAGATGATACGGTTGACTTATGTCGGGCGTGTCACCTGCCGGGAGAACGATTCGACACACTATCTCTGATTATTCTCGTCTTACTAACAAAGAGGACTTGAATGGGCACAACCTAGTAGCCAGGATTATCAATCAGCAACTTGCTGAGATACGGCCTCGTAGAATCTGAAGATGGCAATGTCACATTGTACTGGGGTCGATACATCATCACTGAAAGAACTGTTGTAGCAAACAAGCCTGATATAGTGGTAGTAGATCGATTGGAGCGGCGCGCAATGCTCGTTGACGTAACGGTCCCGCGTGACAAGAACCTTGTGAAGACCGAGAAAGATAATAAAAATTAAGTATCGACTTGGCTCACGAGATTGTTGACATGTTGAATGTGGACTCAACGGTCATGTGCCGATAGTTGATTCTGCCAATGGTTTAATAGCCAAGAGTCTCGACCAACACCAAAGGAGGCTCTCGTCAGATGGCTTCATTCAGATGCTTTTGGACACGGCTCGCATCGATAGGAAGTTCTTCTCTCTGAAGCCCTGATAACCGGTAGCTGGGACCCTGTTCCCGATGCCGTTGGGCTACTGTTTTTTATATTCTTACATGCTTTTGTTTATACCAATATTTAAAAATGTAAATAATCTGTATGAAAATAACGCGAAAACGAACCCGCTGCTTCACTCCTACTATACCCTACTCTAGCCTACCCTACTATATCCCACTCTAGCCTGCTCTAGCCTACCCTACTATATCCCACTCTACCCTACTCTACTCTAACCTACACTACTCTAAAGTACCCTATTAATTTTCAATTTTTTTTTTCCATAAGAAGCTTCTCCAAACAATAACAAACACAACAAAGAATTTGTGAAATCGGTCCAAAGATGATAAAAGGAAATAGGGATTTATTTTATATAAATAGATGTTTACAAATTATTAATGTGTGTTATTTTTATTATATTATATCACAATTTTACTTAAAATTGACAGTGTTTTCTAATTACCGTGGCATAAGATATTAAACTTTTCTAATTACCGTACTCATAATTTTTTTAAGTCTCAATAACTAGAAAACTACCAGTAATTAAAACATGCCTCATTTATTATTGAATTCGTATTTTTTACTAGTTTCATATTTTAATGAGTTTAAGATAAATCTGTGAAAAATAAAAATGGTTACGGTAATTAGGTAAATAACGCCGAATCGGAGAATGACCGATTAAAGAAAAAAAAAGCATGGTTACCACACTCTAAATCCCTCAATCATCGTTGATGCATTAAAAACAAACCCACAATCAGCCACACGACTACTGTGACAAAATGCCACATCCATTCCGTCCCACATCGCGAGGTGTGCGTATTTAAAAACACCAGTAAGTACCCGCGATCGAATGTAGATATGACTGAGGAAATTAAACATTTCACAAGTAATTGCTTCTTTTGCTTTCTTTGTTTATCATGAGTCCTTTTGACGTTCAGATCGTAATAAACGTGTAATATTTTTGGCGTTTGGGATGGTCTTGAGTGGAAAATTTGTCGATTCGAGTGATTTTCTGACTGAGTTTTAGATAGGTTACTCTGAAGATATTGGTGCCGATTCTCTTATTCACAAACTAACGTAAATTTAAGTTAAGTACATCTTTCTCTTTCCATTTAATTGAGAAAACTACAGAAGATAAAATATTAGTTACCTAAGTCCTGTCAAATTTAGACACTATTATTCCACGCCGACGAAGTCGCGGGAAAAAGCTAGTATGAACTAAGTACAACCTGATAAGCGCGAAATCAGAGTTTGACGTGAATTTAGCATATATAATTTAGTAAGGGCCGCCTGGTTGCAGGATCCTCCCTTTTCAATGGAGTATGAGGAAGCTTACACTTTGTCCTTCATCTATTTAAAGTAACTTTAAAATGTTACCTTATTTGGGAGATAAAACTGCAGTATCCCGGGTATAATTTGGGTGACCCTTTAGATACATAGTCGTGTCTCAGATTGTCAATATCACATATTCCTTATATCTTCAGGCAGATACATAGGGGTGATTTATCCGTACATCCAGAGTTGTCGATAATGGTTTAGACATTATTTCGATTAGCAGTTTGTTGGCTGCTGCAAATCATGAGCGCAGTCACAGTTACAGTTTGATTTAACTGTGATACAAACGTTTTTGTGGGGTGACATTTTTTCACTTAATTTATCTAGTCTGAACTTTTAACCTGAAGTGAAAAGTAACTCAAAATTGCAATAAATGTTTTTTCATTGACAAACGTCAATACATAGCTAATTGATTTTGAAATACTTTACTTATACTTTAATTGAGGATTTTGATAATTTAATATGCCACCCTAATAAAATGGAAGCTAGTTTATACATAATAGCTTATTTACTAAGTATTTACGACCTGCTTCTAACAACGGCATGACAAAATTTATTCTTGAAACTAAAACTTTACTAGTTCCGGGGAAAATAAAATATTCATGTTTGCATTAACACTCGACCTTCAGATTCAAAGGTTTATTAAGAAAACACTTAACAATAACACCAGCCTATTATTGTCCCTACTGGATTAATGCCTCTTCTCATACAGAGAAGACACAAGCATAGATCACCACGCTTGTTCAAGGCGGATTGGCGAATTTGGACTTGTATTAATCACAAGTCTAGGTTTCCTCACCTTGTTTCCCTTCACTGCTGTCAGTAATGTCTAAGATTAACTTAGAAAGTACTTACTTATTCATTGAAACCTCATAAATGTGTGGTCGATATCATTGAATGATAGCCCTTACTACTGGGCCATCAGAACATCTTTCAACTAACCAGAAAGGAAACCCCAACATCAGTAACTTTTCAGGCACTTAGAGCCGCTACAAATATGCCTCAGCCTTCAATACCGTGCACGAAAACAATTCCAATTTCCTAAAACACTCGTATGTCCTCTCGACATGCAATCTGCATTCACAGAAACATTAAAAAACCTCCTTAACACACAAAAAGGTCTAATTCTGATAGGCGCGGGTCTATTACCGTGGCACGCCGTAACTCAGAAACAAGTAAACACGGCAGTCTCGACATTTGCATAACTATCGAGTTTTTAAATCTATGCAAAACGCGACGATACGTTGCACGGGCTCACGAGTCGACCCCCCCACCGCGCCTTCGGTAAAAACACATGCGATTTCATAATACGTCCCCCCATAACTCCACGTGTGCCACGCTTTGATTAATAACACAGGATTACGCCAGACCAGATTATAATATAATTTGAATACACACGTTTTAATAACAATGCTGGTAATACACCGCGAAATTGATGATAACGTGATAATACACATAAATAAACAGCTTAAAAGTTGCGTCCACGCACCGCTGGAGGCGTCAAAAGTAGGCGGTACTTATGATGAATAACGTGACGGAATCCGACGTCCAATCGGATCGATCTCGATTTTAATTATACGAATCGAGAACATCGAGACGCCTATAGATCGAATATTAATATGTCGATTGCGCACGCGGCGATATCAACAGCCTGGCCTTTGATTCCGCCCGTTCGAATTTCGAATGCGTAATTTGATTTGAGTCCGCGACATTCCGCGAAACAGATGCACACGATAACGGTCTTCCGCAAAAGATTCAAGATAGTTATTGCCAACTGAGAAAAATAAAAGCACAATTTATAACTGCTAGCATCGAGTGATCTTGATTTTAGTTTATTTGCATTCCGTGGAGGTACTGTCTGTATTTTATTCATGTGAACATGACAGTGCGACGGCCCTAAACGTAATAAAAGAAAACGAATTAAATTTAAACTAACAAAGCATTGTTACAGTGAAACGGTCACGTCAAGCCGATCCATTTCCTTTTTGTATTACAGCACAATCTCGATGTCGATAGCATCGAGCGGTCAGTACGCCTACGACATGAAAATAATTAACTCGGTCCACCGTCAAACATCATGTTTAACATCGGCTACTCCCATACCAATTACTACCGACAATCGATCGACTCACAAAAACAGGCGCCCAACACTAGCCCCGACTGATTTAAAAAAAAACGTCGAGCGAGGCTCGTCGCGCCCGAGAACGTGTTAACGAGCGTTTGATGGATCGCGCAACAATCTAATACCGATGTTCTTAGCACTACTACAACTTTCATGAACCTATACACGGTTTTTATTACCTGACACCCTTCATAACATACAACTGTGTATCCAAGCGCAACCGGACAATAACAGATCCCAGATAAATCGAAAGAAATCAATTGAATTCATGAATAAATCGCATAAACTTGTCTCTGCACTGTTATCAACGCGACATAATATTTTTTACAGCTGTTTCATAAATGCGAGAAAGCGACTCACGAGGACGCGGCGGTATTTATTTTTTTAATAAATTCACGTTTAATCGGTATCCGGTATCTTTGAAATTGCTAGCGAGGCCCGAGAGATGGAATCGATACGGGCCCCACAATGTAAATTATATAATTAAAGAAAAATTGCGATTGCGATCGAATACTTATACGATGTTAATCGAATAACGTGACTTTTATCGTCGATTGCGTATATACTGCTCAAATTGCCGTTTTTTAAAAAAGAGTAGTGTTGTAAAGGGGTAAAGGGATAAAAATCGGTTTGTTTCTTAAAATAAAAAGTGTGCGATGTCGTTTGGATCGCGGGCGGGCGAACGCGTTGGAGATTTGAAAATTAGCATTTTTGTCGAATAACTCTGTGGCGGTGTCTCGCTGAGCGCGGTGAGCACCCGATACCGACGAGCTGGCCGAATCTCAGCGTTTTTTATACTTTTTAACAGGATTGGACTTTAAAATATTTCTCTATTCTTTGGCAATCACTTGTTTTACGAGCTAGGATCGGAACTGTGCACAACTCTGCAGATTTACCGGAGACCATAAAAATGTGTGGAGTTGTAACAACTAATTTTGGTGCTTCAACTATCAAGCCTACTACTAGTTTATGTTATAGTATGGTTATGTTTGAAACAACCATACTGTATTACAAAAATGCAACAAGTCAACAACCGATCGATATTGAAATCCTGAAATACTGTTGAAATGAAATATAGCAGGAACGACAAAAGTTTTTAATTTAAAAATCTAATTGAATTTACTTCTTTGCGTCGTTATTATCATAGGATTCTCCCATACAAGGCTAACCATTAAAGCGTTCACGCAGTTATGTGTTGCCATCAACTCAATACCTAATAGAGAATCACTAACAAACCGATTTAAAAACGAAGCAAAAACACGACTCTAAAAACCGTTGACCCTTTATCTTTTGTAGCAGCTCTCATTGGGCGAGTAGAAATTTATGTCGCCGAGTAATCCGGGCCCATTTGTATAGATAATTTTTATTATTGCCATCTCCCCGAGCCGGCCGCGGCCGATAAATGCCGAACGAAAGAGTTCGTAATGACAATTTAAATAAGGAAGACGTATTCGTTTCGAACGATAACCGGGATTTGAATTTAGAAAATTTGTAAGTGGTAGGTAAAGGAATAGGGCTGTGCATTGTTTGGTATAATTGGTACTTAGGTTATTCGATTATTAGATTATATTCGATTGCTTTAGACTAATGTAAACCTAAAAAAGCGATTTACTAGGTTGTGCTAGAGCTGAGTATGCGTATATTATATTAGATATTTTTTATGTAACTAACTTCCATCAAATTACTATCGGCACATCTCCAGTTCTACAATTTTAAGTAATACCAACAACAAGAAACCATTACAATACTAAACCAATAACCCTACCAGACAACAAGCTAAGCGTGTAAACTATTTTTAACATGACCACACCGAGTTTATCGGCTCCCGCTCTTATGTCCGTGTTATCTCGGCCAGTGCATTAGTCTTCGATAATACAACGATAAAAACAGATCGGCCGGCGCCATGCTCGATACAGATTGTATTTAGTCGATTTAAAAGAAAAAAGAATCGATTCAACCCCGATAAAGATGTTATGGCGTGTTTTCGTAGCCGAGTGACTTAATTGTGGATTCCTTTGCTATGTTTACGTTGTATAATAAATTTTGTGATTAAAAATGTTTTAAGCAGATGCTCTGTTTTATGGTGGGTTTAATATACTTAGATAAAGCAGGTTAAGTGGGAGAAGGTATGATCGGTATTCCGTATCTTAGTATTAAAATAGTTTCATGTTTTACTAATTATTATAAGTATGATATCGGCTCATTATGCAAGTAATTAAACAAGTTAGCTGTTTAATGACTTAAGCTTTTTGCCTCTAAACATAACCAAGCTAAACATAAATTATTTTTTATCTAGATGCAATCACCTGATATGGGGGACATAAACTGTAGCAAAAACTATTAATTCGGGTCAGCTAAATAAAAGAATATTTGCATAAGTAACCTGAAAGTAATTAAAGTGGCATAATTAATGAGGTATTTTAACTATTTTAGTGCTGAATGCACTGTAAAACTGTTAATATCTAGAATAAATTAACTGCGCCTACGACAAGGTGCTCTGTGCTCTTAGCGTATTAAAGATAAAAACGGATCGAGTGAGACAAAAAATAATTAAGTATAATGGTGTTATCCTTTATAACGACTTGTTTTATAAATCGGACGATTAAACAATATACTATTAGGTCACTTCACTACCCTAACAAAATGGCGGTCTAATTTCCCTCCAAAATTAATAACCCGCATCGCTCGTGTCGTTTTTCATCAACCTCATTTTAGTGGGTTTATTATTTATCGTGTTTTCCTCAAAACATCATTTACATCGCTTTCATAACGCCGACGCACGTTGAAAGACTGAAAATTTTGTCTATTCGACAAAATAGTGCGATAACTGTGCTAATGACGCCATCACGGTCGCCATTTTCCCCCAGCCATTTTGAATTTGTAACGTTTTGTTTGTTAACTTGCGTTGTGTGTAATAGTATGAAAAGGTTTAGGGTCCTACCTAGATAATGGCTTGTGCAAATCAGTTTTTGTTGAAAGGTCCATAAACTATTCTGTCCTCTTTCACCAAAACATAAAAACATTAGTTTTCATTTTTCTTTCACGTTCAAATAAAACCGAAGCAAAACGATCGAAACATCGATACAGTTTATGATTTACAAGACAGTGGACATTAAAAAACAATGCTTATTCAACATTCCAAAAAAATAAAACAACAATGAGATCGCACGGGCTGAGTTTGAGCGCCGAAAGTTGAATACAATCCCTTGCACAGTGGGCCGAAAGCGATCCAGATCTGGCTATCGGGATCTCAGTTTGTTCTCACATCATTACCCGCGCCGACGGCTACAAATTTACATCCAACACAATGGCTATCCACCATCGAGACATCATTAAGGTGATGCCGATAGCGCCAGCATGGCCGCGGAACAAATGCCTTATAGAACCTCAACCTTCTAGTCAAATAAGAGCCTTATGAAAAAGGCACATAAAATCCGGTTTAGAGCTGGTCAAACTGGCGGTTACGCGGGAAAAGCCGCTCGGCCGTAATGACGGAACGTCATATAAGTTAGAATGGAGCGAGCGATTATGAACGCAAGTAAGAACGTTTGTAGAGTCGAATTTAAATTGTTAGCACGGGATTACAAGGCTGGAGGGACGGTTTAGGAAAGGATCAGTTTGAGCCGAAGCCTGGGGCTATCGCGGCCGCACAATGGAACTTATAATATGGGTGATTGCGGAAAAATTGATAATAAGAATTTTGTACGCAAATCGTGGATTCTGTATATCTTTTACTTTTTTTTCCTGTATTGTTTTTCGCTTCTGGTGAAGCTTTATCATTTTAATGCCAATATAATTTGAATCAACAAGTGGTAGAAATATTATAAAAAAAAATAAAGCATAAATATTCGACAAGGAAAAACGCAAACAATGCGTCGATGTTAAGTAAATAAAGGTTACATTATTATCGTATGTAAAAGATTCTATATCTGAGTTAGTAGGACATAATATCAACGCTGGCGTTTGCATACAATACTCGGTTCGTTACGCGCCACGATTGACGCGCGATCGACGCGCGATTTGTGTCGCCGCAGTGACGCGCGACCGACGCCTTATCGCGTCATCGCGCCCGCCCTAATTTGCTTCGTGCTTTATTCAGCACCTGTTTAGTTATTGTCTGCATTTTAAAATTCACGGTTTTATTATAACTGAGTTTTTGCGAGGATGGAATAAAGTATTCAGTGTATTGTATCTCTTACAGTGACATTTTTGATAAGTAGATATTTTATTTTTCCCCTAGCTGACCGACCCAGAGTACAAAATATATGTAGTATATTTGTACTCTGAATGGAAATATGTCTTAGTTTCAAATAATTACTCAAAGAAACAATAAATCACAGACATGAAAGTTTTAATTATGTTAGTTTAGCGCCATTGTAACAGTAAGCGGAGCGTCACGCCATATTTATTATGCTAACGATCATTTGTTTATAATCTCATATCGCGATCATACATATTAAAACAATCCAAATAATTACACAGCCCTCTAAATCCTACGTTGATTAATATCAAAGAATCGCGAAACAATAACGAGATCGCGCTGACGAAAAACAGGGGAACAATCGACAAACATCGCATACGAATGTACAGAGATAAGTAAAACATGGCTACCGTACAAAAATAGCTGAGATAACACCGCGATCGCATCTGTAAACAATGGTACTGGTATCCACGCTCTCATTAGCCAGCCTTGTCGACTCGACGCGGGAAATTGTGCAATTCCGCGGGAATCCGCCGTATCGAGTATCGATAGGCGATTTGTAATCGATCGATTCTTGTGCGATCGCCCATCACTAGTGTTTGCTGTTTTAATGGTCTGTTTCAGTTTATAGTTGTTTTCCTATTGTTTCTATATTAGCTATGAAAGTTTAGTTTTAAATTGATAGTAGGTATTCAATTCACACTCCTTAATATATTTAAAAGATTTAATCCGTGCGGGTATTATTTTAATATAGGCCCATTTAAAGTACCTAATTCGATTGTATAATTAAATAGTCACTAATTAATACAAAATACTTCGGCACACGATTACGAATGTCCGATTTTACGTCTAAAAATATAATTTTATGATGATCATGACATTTGATACGTCAATAATTCTAGTCTATGCCTTGCAAGTATTATAGACAAGTTGGACTTGTGCCGATTTACACTTATCTTAATTTATTAATACATAGATAAGATAATTTATGTTTAATTTAATAATTATTGTTTATGTCACTTTTAATTATTAGCTGTTTAGTATTTTAAATACATTAGAATATTCGCCTTTCAACAGGTTGGCGCGGCGCTAAAATGAAGGATGGCATTGATTTCGATAATTAATTCGACTTATCTACTGAATATGGCATTGGAAAAAAATTATTGATTAAGGCTTGAAAGAATTAAGAATGTTATTAGCACTTATTTGAAAAAAAAAAACAAAATAACGCCCGTAATATACATATTAGCACTTCATAGAAAAAAAAAACAAAACGACGCGCTTAATTTCTTACTTAATTAAGTAACTTTACAAAGATGCGTCGAAACAGCCAATGACTTTATTTTTTGATGTTGTTGCAACATTTTCTAGCCATATATTTCGCTAGAGAACTACAGCCATGGATCTTGCTCTCAGAATACACTGAGGTGGAAGTCAGCCGGACATGTCTGCAGACAAACTATAGTTTGAGCAGGTACGTGTTAGATTGGAGCCATCGTTCCGCGCTGTCTAGGACCTGGATACTTGGCACTTTCTAAGCGAGGTCTATGATAGGCAATAGAATGAGTTTAAGGTAAGTAAGTATTGCCTTAATAACACTTTTGCGAAAATACAGCCCGTTTTGGGATGACATATGTGGATGACAACGTAAGGTAGTCTTCAGGCTAGGAGGTATACGATCTTTCCAGAATGGCTAGTAGCAGCTGGATGTGAGTTGTCGAAAATCGAAAAGAATGGTGTGGAGAGCATATGTGTAGCAGTAGATGATAAAAATAATGAGAATAGACAAAAGAGTAGTAGAGTATGAAATGACGGAATGCCATCTCATTTTAAGTCTAGTAAAGGCCGCCGCCGGCCGGCCATTTTGAAACTGTATCACTTAGGCACCCAATTACATTTGATTAACTTTAATTTTCTGCATCCTTGCATAATTATTGATACACATCGAAATGTTTATTTATCAGAATCTATCAGCAGTTTTGGATTTAAAATGATTATCGTTTTTTAATTGAAATTTTGATAAAATTATTATCTACAACAGATAAGATGCGTAATCTGGTTAAGCAAATTTGATTTATTTGGAAAGATAATCGTAATTCCAAGGAATACATATAATTACAATGCGATATGATTACTGAACATTAATAGGCAGGCAACTGATTGTTGTCTGTCTATTAATTAAATAAAGGACAAAAGATAAAATATTAGTTAGGTCCTGGCTTATTAAGACACTCCATAGATAATTTAGACGCGATTAAAAACATTGTCACTAAAAATACGTCGATTTACTTTAGGCACTGGTTAATTTGACAAGACTAAACTATGTTTCTTCTATCTTTTTCTTAATGGAATGAGAAAAAGATGCACATAACTTAAATTTAGTTCAGTTAGTGAACAAGAGAATCAGCACCAATGTAGATGCATGTTTTAAAGTCTTAACAAATCAAACACGGCTTATAAAAAAAGTGAATCATTTTGATGTTTACAATAAACCCCATGACGGACACAGGCGACGAAATCGCCACCCCGTATACCAAGCCAAACCATTCACAGCCAATTTAAAAAAAAAAAAACGCACGAACACACGTAAAAAAACGCAGCATACAAATAAATCCGCATTGAACGGCGTTTAAAAACGCACAAAGCTAGCAAATCGACTACAAATCTGCACAATGCCACCTCACTATAAATATCTTAGGCTATACAACGGATAAATCTCCTGAAAGACTCGTGGACATAGGTTTAAAGTTTTATTAGACTCTGCTACAAGGGAATAGAGTTTAAAATCTGTTGTTCTTTTGGTGGAAGGATGCCAACGATATTTTGTAAGGGCAATTAGGGATGTCCTTGCTGAGTTGTGGTGAAGAGTTTGTTGGTTAACCTTTCAACAACCAAGCGACGGCCGGCTGTCGCGCTGCTATTGTTTTTCTATTGTGTCTTGAATCACGTGTGCTCGAAGGTTTATGCCCTTACTAATAATCACTGTGTAAAGTTATGACAGGTTTATACGTCAAAAAATGTATGGTTACACAGGCTTTATTCATTGCATAACTTTACACAGTGATTATTAGTAAGTCGCTTAATGTATTTGCCCTGTGCTAGGTGATGAGTACTAGACCTGGGACTCAAGTCTGTTATTGCCATCGTGGCCAGTCATTGACCGGATATTTTGACAGTTTTTCTATGGGAAATGTGTCAAAAATTTGACGTTACACGTCAAAAAACGATTGAACCACTATTGCAATAGCAGACTTGAGCCCTTAATACAAAAATGCTTGGACTTTTACCCTATAGGACAAGTTTTGGAAATCACAATAGTTTGGCGCTTTCTTTAAGAACTTCAGGACTACCTAATGAGTTTTACAGGTATCAAAGTCAAATTAAAGTTAAGTCAAATCATTTATTTCAACTTCACTAGGTATTTATATTTATAGGCGCATTAAATTTGTCAAGGCGTCGGGTGGATGGTCACTTTCAGTAGAAAGTTGAAGCTGGTAGCTTGTTCCAAAGCGTAAGTAGATCTTTAGGGGAAGAACGGATACAGATTTGATTTGAATCCATTTTTAATGTGTGCTTGAATCCACGATAAACGACATAAATGCAGACGAAGACACTGGAAAACGCTAGTAAATAAATATGAAAATTTACTCAAAAAACCGGAAAATCCTTAAAACCATTACATAGTCACCACATCATTTAATTACGTATTTATTTACTTTATAAATATTAATACAAACCGCTATTTATTATCTAGATCGTATCGTACATAGGAGAAGATTTAATTTAAATTATATGTACATAATTTACACATAAGGAATTAAGGTTATTCTTGTACCAGCCAAGTTTTTACGATATTGATAAAATAGAGGAAAAGATGGCTGCGATCGGATTTAAAGTAATTGATTGGTAATGAATAAATAATATATTATATTGGTTTGGAACGTGGTAATAAAATGGAGTTAACGCATTTGACTCTTATTGATTGATGGCCGAGACATTTATACCTATAACGTTATAGGTAATTTATTAAGAAATTAATAGTCAATATGCTAAGTCATGTTTGTTTAAATAAGGAAAACTATGGATTTTTCGGAATTAGGCGCTTGGGTGCGAGGTTTTTAATCTAGAAAAAGCAATGACGGAATACGTTAACATTTTAATTTATGTCAAAGTCTAAATAACAAGCAAGAAACTTTAAAACGAAGTGTTTTAGGGGTTTTTGTGTAGTATTTAGAAAAAGAAATCATTAATTTACGCTGACGCAGATTTATGTGATTATTTATGTAGGTACTACAGAAGCAGATAGCTATACATACATAGAAATATTGATAAATCTATAAGAACAGATAGATTGATCGATAGATAGGAAGATACTAGATTGATATTTAGATAGCATTTTTTTTTTTTTTTACACACGGTTATCTGATCCCAAGCTAAGCAGAGCTTGTGTTATGGTAATCAGACAACTGATATACATACTTATATAATTTTTAAATACATACATATTATTATAGATAAATAACACCCAGACACAGAACAAACAATTATGCTTATCACACAAAGTTTGTCCTGGGTGGGAATCGAACCCACGACCTCTGGCTTAGCAGTCAGGGTCACTGACCACTAGACCAACAGGCCCGTCAAAAGCATACAGATCGATCGATCGATCGAAACAATTGTCAGACATTGTTATGATTTTTGGCGACAGTCCTTTCAAAGTTTACTCATGTCATGCCTCATAAAAGTTTCGCGATTTATTTAAATTTCAACCTACTTATAATTTTAATACGACAGCATATTCCTTGCTCAGTCATTTCTAAAGGTAAGTTTTGACTGATGGTATCATTAAACGTTGACCTGTCTTCGGTTACGATTCGAAATTCGCGATCGTTGCCGAGATACCCCGAATGACAATATACCGACAGCCGCGCGATATCCGACCGTGATACACGATGTGTGGTCACCCTTACTTTTACGTGATTCCAGATTGTATTGTGTTATGAATAGGGTTATTAAGTACGTGGTTTTTGTTAATTTACTATTTGTTCTCGCGGTTTTTTCGCGTTATTTAGGTTTTTGGATTATAAAGACAACTTACTGCGAGTTTTAAAAAGCTACTATAAAAAATAACGAAGTTTTATCTCAAAAACTCCAATTTTGCACCCGATTTTTAAAAAAACGAACTTATGAACAAAATTTCATGCTTCTAGATGTAGTGGTGGCAGTTCTACGTTGATTAGTCATTGTTTGGCAGTTTCTATAAGATTTGATTTTTATTTTTAAGATCAAGAATAACAGGAATTAAAGCTTCTGTAAAACTATTTCGATTATTTTAATTCCATTTAAATTAAAGTAATTATAATTCTAGCAAAATGTACGTTTTAACAACGCCATTAATAAACATTTCAGATAAAAATTCCAGTCACAAAAAATTAAATTATTAAGACAATCTTTTCATTAAAATTAATTATCTGCACAATTTCTTCGTCTGGTAACCCTAGTTATGAATCGATATTTATTTAGGCTTTCCACCCTGAGTTTTTATGCGTCGGTTACACTGTTAAAATTGAATGGACTTTTAGGATTAATGTTACATTATGCTGTAAGGAGTTCTCGACTATTGGTTGGAGAGAATTTAAAACGCATTTGTGGTCGTTAGGCAGTTGTCCAGTTTGGCCGCATTATGCAGAATAGCCGGTTAATATGCACGTTGCCTTACTTGGTGTTGTTTATCTCGTCCGCTTGTGTGTACTTACCTGAAAACAAAATGGATGGTCAGGTTGACAGTTGGAATAGTGACATTTTAAATGATTTTGGGTTTTGTAACGTGTCTTGAAACTAGAATGTTGAAACCTTAGTACCCTGTATAATCTAAGGTTGAAACTAATATGTTGTCTTTAGTAAATATTATTATGTCTATTGAATTTGTACATAATATTTTACACGTTTGTTGGATTTAAGCTTTATTTAAAATACTAATAAATGTATGATGATTGCAAAATAAATGTTGTCAAACAAACGTTGCTCTTAGAAAAAAAAACTAGATCTCATAAAAAAGTAATATTTATTGCAAAGTATTTTTTGAAAAATTGAATGATGTTAATAAAGTTACGGTACACACAAAATTACGTATTCCAGATTAATCTA
>JAWMCH010000055.1:0-25000 GCA_033675125.1 Athetis lepigone | reverse complement strand
AGGTCTAAGTTCAAAATAGTTATTTTGTGATGAACCTTATTCACTTAAAGCGGCGGTGTCAAATACTAAGTAAACAGTAACGGGATCCTTCCGAAGTTTACTGAGCTGCTTAACCCGCATTACAATAAACTCGCAGACATGTGGATGGCAAATGACTATGAGTTATTGTTAAGTGTTGGCGCTCCCCTCGGGTGCTGGTTTAATTGGAGAAACGGCTGGGTCAATGGGTGATGACCGCAGTTCGCAGGTAATAGCACACTTAATAACTTCACCTGAATAAATCACGCGTAACCGTTACTATTTCTTAGCCAAATGAATGTTAATTTGACAGGGCACGAATGGATGCGCGAACTAATAACACAGTAATGTCGAACAATGAAGTGCTCTCGAAACTAAGCAAAAAATTAATTCGATTAGAATGTAAAAACTGAGTGTAATAATAACACATTTTATTTCATATTGAATATAGGTACAATTCGAAGAATAAAAGTGACGAAAGTATGTAGATACAGTTTTATTTAATGCGGTTTACCAAATTGGCTTTACATTGTTTACAAACGATTCTACTTTACAACATTTAGTATAAAAATATTAATAGAATCATATCTCAAGCCAGTATGTTCATTTACAAAACTTTATTATGCATTCACATATTTTCTCATGTACACACATAACGATCAATAATAATCATTGACCAAAATTTAAAAATATTGCGTAGAAAATGTAACAAAAGAAAGCTTTCAACTCTATAACTATATTACTAGGACGTCAATTCGTCATTGTGAATTGTGATGTAACGTTTAACTAAAATAAGGACAACAGTCTTGTAAAGCTGTATAATAAACCTATGTTACTAAGTATTTACAATTAAACTGACGCGAGGATGTTGTAAAACATGGAATAAAGTAGTACGTTATAATTTTAATTAATTGCAGGTATTACATGACATTCGTTTAGAAATAATTATACCATTTACATATAAGTACTCGCTTAAGCTAATAAAAGGCACATTATTCTCGTTAATATAAGCTAACTGACTGAAATTCGGCCATATAGACAGTAAGCGATAGCGCGTAGCTGCGCCGGCGCACAACTAGCTTCGTCGTCGCACGGAAATTATTCGAATGACTATAGCAATTTCGTTATTTGATACTAAACAGATGTAAAGTCAACAGCTCCTGTTCTTAAGAAAACAGTTACAACGACTGGATTTTCTTAGATAAAGTTTAGCGGTTTTTGATGTTTATGCCCACTTAGATATAAATATATGCAATTTAATTTCAATAAAAAAAAGCTAGTGATGCCACTTCGTCTATTGCTTCCACAGACTTAGTCCAAAACTGATATCCGCTAATCATCAGTTTAATTAGGCTACGTCAAATATATATGTATATTATACCATTTCCAAAAATAACAAGAAATAAATCAATAATATATTTATAATATATTACAATAATTTAAAACGTAGGTGCCATTTCTTGTGCTCATTTTCTAAAAACTGTGAACCAAACACAACCTCTTGCCTCAACTAATAAATTCATAGAATAACACACATCGTTTTGGCATAATCTACATCTAAAGAACTTCTCCTTGTATGTGCATAATGTGTTTAACTTACCTACATTTCACAATTCATTTACATTTTTTTTCTATATTCCGAAGTTATCCTTTAAAATACACCATAAAATATACCGCTAAATGCAAATAACGTTTATCAAAAAGAATTTATCACAATACATAAAAAATATAAGTGAAAAACCTTATGTCGAAGATAAGTGACTAGTTATAAAAATGGCCGGCAAAATGTTAGCTGAAAAACGCCACCGTTCGAATGAAAATAAACTTCCATAGCATGCTGGCAACTATAATTTACGAATATAAAATGGTCGAGTATGACAGATAGAGTATGACATGTTTTTTTGGCAAGAAAAAATATAATATGTAGAGAGACAACGCGCATTTGAGTCCTATGCAGAGTGAGTGTTGTAGACTATTATTAGCTGAACTGAAGGTTAACGAAGCGTAATTTAAGAGCGGCGCCGGATTAGGTTTTTTTCTGATCGGATTCCAGGTCCGGACCGGACGTCGCAGCAGTTTGGAGTAATTAAGCGGTCGGTTATGAGGTGTAATTACATGTGAAAAATAACACTTATGTGTGGCGCGGGGTCGTTGAACTGTACGGCAAAAAATGTGGTAAAAAATGACGTTGAAAAAGTTGCCCAGCCTGGTTGTCAAAACACACGTCACAGGAATATGGATGTGTCGCCTGCGGCGTGCGCGCGCTTCCGACGTAGGGCTGCCACGCGTCTATTGATGACATGTGGATTGATTTGATCGTATTCATAATTCTACGCCATCTTTGCAAACGATATCGACCATATTAAAAAAGACAAGAAAAAACATTGCAGCGTCATAATTTCCCTATCCCTTGTTTGTTGAGGTGTAAGACATAATGTAAACAGATAAAATTATGCGACATAAGTACTAGATATATCTACGTAATGGCAGCCCTAGATCTGCAAGCCGACGCGCTCTTATCGGCTCAACAGTTTATTGATCGCGAGAGGCTTCGGTAGTCGCCGACGCCCGATCATTGTTTGCTAATGAGACTTCGGGAAGCACAGGTGGTCCGCTGCGATCTAACTCAGTTAACTTAAACAAATATGATGTCATGTTGACAATAATAAATGACCCCCATTAATTTATCCTAAACGCTGGAGTATAAATCGTCGCAGTAGGTATCTAGAAATATACTATATACGCTATGATTTAGATCAACTAGCGAGAAACGGGGCTATTGTTCTTTCTCAAAATCTTATTGTTTCATTAAGAGACGTAACAAGTCTATGCTAACTTATTTAACACTATTTAGTATAAAGTTCACGTAATTTATTACAACATAAACGTAGAAAAAACGCATCGCGGTGGAAGCCACAAACGCACAATCAGAGCTTGCATTATAAAATTTCGTATACGTTGTCCGGTGCACGATTTCCAGCTTTAAAAATGCACAGAACAATGCACACGATTTGTATAGGAATGGAAAATCAAACTAAAGGTACAATTGACGGAAGACAGCTTACATCCTAAATTTGTGAAGTTTCGCCAGTTCGCCACCAGACTACACTATACTTCAGCTCACTGAACACTTAAGCGTTGAAGCTCAAATCACTCATGCATGGAAAACCCACGGGATAAATTTTGATAGGCATATGTCGTCATTTGTATTCAGGGATGGAGCTCCGACGCATCGTCATAATAACATTGTTTTAAAAGGATCTGAAATATGTGTGTAGCACCTCTTCATATTTACAAATTGTAATAAAATTTATTCACAAAATATATAAAAACTTTTGACATTTGTTTGCTGTCATCGATCCATTTTCCATTTGTTAGTACGGATTATAATTGTGGTCCGTATTCGTCCGTTATGAAATTTGAAGCGTGGCGTGATCGACGCATTCAATTTCAAAGTCGATATTGGTTGTTCTTGTTACGTGAATCGATGAAATATGTCTGTGGTGATACCTAGCAAGAAGTCGAACATTTCTCCGGACTCGTTTTCGGGCTCCGTTTTATCGTCATCTCTGAAAACCTGCGGACAATAATTTTATACAAATTACATTTAAATTGCGATGCACAGTCCCTGATTGTTGAACATGTAAATTAATTGTCATAAAGCGCATTGAGATAATAATACGTACTGTGAAACTTTTATGGAAATATTTTACACGACTGGGTTAAGTTTGCTCTTATTTTTATCAAGAAAGGGAGACTATAAGTGCGTACCTAAGTAAATAGCATCACTGCGTTGCGCGGCGCAGTACACTTTAATATCTGAAGCTATCTGATAACATCAATTAAGGTTTTAGTTACAGTGAAATATGTTAAGATTAACAGGTTAAGTGTGGGACGACCGTTATTTTGCAGTTCTCGTATATTTGTACTTCACAGTTGTGTTTCAAATTGAATCGGTATTCGCGATTTATACAGGTCGTTAGACGATTGTTGATACGTGGGGAAAGATTAATGAAATTAACTACATACTAGCTAGTGCATTTGTATCGGTTCGTAGTTATTTATTTCTACTTATTTGCAGTGAAGCCCCCAGCTATGTTCTAAAAAGGCGAGCTATAAATGTTAAAGTGTCTCGCAGTTTAAAGTAATGATAGATTACTAACAGATCGCCTACAAACACAGTGCTCTATATTCTATAGATGTTTTGTTACCAGTGAAGGCTCCTGATTTTATATATCTTCATAGTCAAATAAAAATATTAATTTAATAAAGAGAGCAGAAATTACTATGAGGTTAAACAACAACATTCGACTGAGATCTCATTTATAGAGTTTAGAATGTGACTGCGAGTAATTGTTTTTTGCAAAATCTAATGTGAGAATCATACCCAGCTTTTATTTCTCAGTGAAATTAACAAAGGTAATAGTTGCAAATCACTGGAGGTACACAAGCAAATGATACAATGATAGCACATAAACGCGCCAAGATAATAATTTAATCATGATATTAGCTACGCTCGAGGGCAAATTGCTCCGTTTATTTAGAGGTGAAAAAGAAAAAGAGTGTGACACACATTTAAAACAGGAGAGATAGTATCGCAAAAAGTTTAATGAATGGGACACGGCAATGAGCATATTTCGTGCTCATTGTTGCCGATTTCTCAGAGCGATTCGCTAATAGCGGCTATTAGCCCGCCTCCGGTCACCTCGTGATGTTGCGTGTCGACTACCGGCCTTACTAACGTACACAAAAAACATAATTATTCCTAAAACGGTAACACTTAATTGATCCTCCATGTGTAGATAGTCTTACGGTAAAATTGGTGTCACGTTTTTTTCGAGTGCCGACATTCGGTCGGAGTGTCGGTTCCAAAGTAGCGAATTTATCGATGTGTTATTAATTTTAATTCTATATGCGAAAGCATAATTATCGGTAAAGATAATGTACTTTATGGTTAGCAAGTTTAAAGTTGATATATTCGTGTTTACCGAATTGGTTCCGCACTACTTATAATTAGTTTTATCAGATTTCAAACGCTGTTTGAATAAAATTGAAATAAGCATAAAATATTTGAGACTATGTTATTACAATTCAATCATTTCGTAATACCACACTTTTTCATGTTTTTTATTCGTGGCTTAGCTTGGTTTGTATCTAACAAAATTTACAGACCGTAAAATTACGGCGCAATCGCTGTAGAGTTTACACTAATGTGAATGTCAGTGGTATGGGCCGGAGACCACAGGCACTCCGCAGCTAACGAAACATAAGCATTAGAACGGTGGGAATGTTCTTTTATCGAAACGATCGAAATTATATTTACATTTCTACATTTTCATGGATGAGTCATCAAGGTGTTATGAAAACAAAAAAAAGAGGAAATATGCATTTTATGTCAATGCGTCCAAGATAAAGTGATTGATCAATTTGAAAAGTAATGAATGACAGTGTCAGTGCGGTGTTGCGGAAATTAGCGGGAGTGCAGTTAGCGAGCGTGGATGATTGAGATCGGCGACATTCGTGCGGCCAGCGCCTGCGCAGGTCATTACGCCGAAACTCCGGCGCGCAACGGTACCCAGGCGATCCGCCGAGATGTTTTGGGACAAATATAACGACATAACGCCAATACTTACTCAGCTCAATGAGTTTTTTGTACGCCTAAAGAAGCTTCACATCGAAAGTCCTTGCTCTTAGTGAAATAGAAGTGCCGCTGTATAAATTTCTTTGATAGACGTTTTGAGAACTCGATATAACTTTTTTAAGCATTTTGTCGATGAAAGTACTAATGGACGTCGATCGGTAATCTATAGACTCTAAGAATAGATCAGTTTTTCCTTTTTGGTAACCCGATAATCATACATTCATTTTGATTGACGACTGAAGTGTCTATGAATAGATCTGTGTCAGCCTTCGAAAACTATAAAGCCTGGCATCGATACGGAAGATCTAGAAAGCTTAAATATAATTTAATTCTGTGTACACCAGTCAATTATAATTACTACAATATTGATGTGTACAAAAAGTTAGTTGGTTGAAGAAGATAAACGTTCTGTCGATGGGAAATGAAAGTGTGCCATCACAGTTTGAGTACAAAAAGAATGATACTGATCACGTACAGAGCTGGAGTATTAAATTTTCCGCTTCGTTTTGGCGACAAACGGTTAGTGAACGGTCCAGCGCGCGTGTTGCGCTCGCGACCACCTCAATTTAGCAAGTAACGCCAGCTGGACGGCCGCTGCCGTCTTTTCTATCACCTTTTCAATTCTTTACTGTTCTTTTCACGAAATTAATTTACGCGGCATGACGAAGCATGACCTTTTCTTGGAAAATAGTCAACATGTTTATTTTACCATTGATCTGCGCTACGCTGTTTTAGTTCAGCATTTCTACGGGCTTAATTAAAAAACAGCCGATGAAGCAAAATAAACAAGTTTGTTTTCAACAGAAATACGAAAATAGATCTTGTTCAATTATTCTGTTTTCTTTAAGAACGGATGTTTTATTTCCATTAACATAGTTTTCTTCCAATCAAGTAACTAAAACGTTATCAGATTCTGTTCGTCGATTTATGCGGTTAACACCACTAGTGTTGCGTCCATCGACAAGCCGTACACAATGATGGATGAGTGTCCGGTCTACACACACGCCAATCATGATTCGTGTCGATCGCCTGGAGCGACAACATCGATACATGATACGGTAAGGATCTACATCGCCGACACCCACTTATTTAACCGTCCTGCTTTTATTTTTCCTATATTTGTTTTTGTGTCTATTTAAATATACCATTATTTTTAGAAGTCGAACCAATACTAAAATAAATAGTATTATGCTCGTTAGGCGCCCGAGTTTGAATACACTTTTTCATAGACTTTTTGTCGTATTTTAATTAGTTCTTTCTCGCTGTTCTTTTTGTTCTACATTAGGTAAATTATTTTATTTGTGTCAGTTTTTACATGCAGTTTTTTGAGATACCACTTAACTATTTAAGTTTATTTAATTTATATTTAACGCAATACCTAAAGAACGAAAATGTTTTTTTTTATTGTCTAATTATATTTCATCACGTCCGACGTTTGAAAGTAAAAATCGAGCAAATACCTACGCAGACCTCTTTATTCAGAATAGTGCGGCAGATTTATGTCGCGAGACAATATGGTCCGGCCGTTCGAGACCCATACATACACTTACACAAAAACTTAATGAAAGTCGAAAGTACGCTTTCACTTGTCGGCGGTATTGTATTGTGCGTCAATTGTATACAACAGTATTTCAATTGTATTTCCTAAAGTCTTTTAAAACAAGGGTGGTGTACTCCCAGACGGTACATTAGCCGTCTAGCCGGTCATCAGGACAGAATTAGCTACAGCATAAATTTAAACCAAGTATCGCATACAATACGACATGTTCTAGATAACATTATAATTTTTGAGTAAAGTCATGGTAGCTTGGCCAGTTTTGAATAGAATGCGTTTTCAGATTTGAATAAAATCTTCGGATGATTTATTCAGCAAATGTGAATGACGCTTTGTGAGAGGATAACGAAGTGGAAGGTAGCTTTTGTGTAGATGGAAATACGGAAATTGAGTAAGATACCTATCTAATATAAAATGACAATAAGTTTAAATAATAATCGACACATCAGTGGTTGACCACGGCTCTTTCACAGGTTCAAACCTTGGAACACACTTGATTCAAGTCACAATAGAAAGACAACGGTGCTGATTCTCTTGTTCACAAACTTAACTAAATTTAAGTTAAATGCATCTTCCTCTTTTCATTTCTTAAAAAAAAAGGACAGAAGATAAAATACTAGATAGCTAGTTAGTTAGCGCAACAGCCGGCAGTCGCTTGGTCGTTAAATTATTAAGATAGCGACTGCAATTAACAAAAGAGTCGATAATTTCGAAAGACAAACTGATTTTAATAAAACATGTCTAAGAACCATAAATAACCTGCAAATAAAAAAAAACTGCATCCCAATAGGTTGACCCGTTTAAACCTTCGAACACACGGGTTGCGAGACATAATAGAAAGACTGTCGGCTGTCGGTTGGTCGTTGAAAGGTTAAGACCTAACATGCCACAGAAATACACACAGCGGTCAAACATAATAACACCCATTTTTTGCGTCAGGGGTTAAAAATATTGGTAATAGTTTCTTCTTTCTTTTGCTTTATAATGAAACCTATGCAATAAATGCAATAAATGCTTGTAAGGGTGTTAGAAAAGCGGTGGCTAGCACCTGTATGTTGAACATGAGCTACCGGCGACGCAGGCGCATTATGCCGACGTCGAGTGACAACCATTCAGCGCGATGACCGACACTAAATCAAATTAAGGACAGGTTTATTTACGCTTAGCCTAGTTTAGCTGATGAAAATTGTGAATATCTTTCATGTTTTAGTGATTAGAGTTAATTTAAAAGCTAGGTTTGAAATTTTGTATGTAAGTTATGCGTAGCTAACCTCATGTGAAACTATTTTATTGTTAATACGGTTGCATATTAGAAAATTAAAACTTTTCTGAGCAAATTTCAAAAGAACAACGTACAAATTAAACAAAGTTTAAAATAACGATGGTCACTTGATCAAAAGTTCAGCTGACCAAAGTCTGGATTCTGGAATATCAATGTTTATATTATTTATTACACTATTGACCAAATCGTTTAAAGGTCAAAATACAAAAAGAGGGACTTTATACCAAATTTAATATAATACAAACAAAGCATTCAATATCGAAATTAAATACCTTATATCATTATATTACATTCATCCCCGAAATATAAACATGTATTTTACCGATTAAAATATTCTATGCATGGTCGAGGGTGGGCTTGGTCGACGGAGCCCCGCTTGGCGGGACTCCTACTTCGGGGTGGTTTATAAAAAAAACGGGGTGCCCTAAAGTCCAGATTGCAACCAGTTTCTAAATTATATTAAAAGTTAATCAAAATTTTTGGACAAATTAATGTGTTAAAATTAATGATGTACTTCAAATATAAGTAGACCTACATTTTTCAAATGAATAATTCTTAATAAGAAATCATTTGTGATTATAAAATTTGATTAGTTATGATTTGATATTTTAAAATTACATCAACTTTTGATCAGTCGTTCATTTGATGTCACATACATTGGGAATGGGATTCAAAATTTAGTTCTAAATAAAACATTTGGTCATTTAAATTATCTTATTTCGTTAGTTGTTTTTTTTTAATTTGCTTTTTTGATTTTTTTATATGCAACCGTTAATACTAACCAATTTTATTTGTATTGAGCAAGATTTTAAAATAAAATTCATGCTAGTGGAAAAAAAAACGTATCTACATTTTTTTTTTGGTGAGTGGGAAATCATCAAATGACTGCTCCCGTCCTGGGTGCGGCGGGAGGGCGTGTCAGACTTTTACTGACTAAAACCCACTCATGTTCCTTCGGTTGCCCTTTATGTTCCAGGGTCACGGTAACTATTATAAACATTCCGCAACCCCGGCAGGCGTTGGCCCTGTTGGGCCCCTTTCTGTGCTGACTTCTCCTTTTTGAGGCGCGCGTGGAACAAAACGCGCCGTCGACGCGGTCCTGGTCCTAGCCGGGCGGCGAGCTACCCATCGCTCGCCATCCGCAGAACCGCACCTACGGTGGCCGGTAGTCGTCTTGTGACTCTCGACGTCTTCGCCTGGGTCTTAAGTCCGGGGCGAGAGGCTCGTCGTTGCCTCTCGCGCGCCGCCGCTTCCTTCACTAGCATAACTGCTTCGCAGAAGGAGGCGACGGCATCCCATTCCGTCTCGCCCTGAAGCATGGCCTGAACCAGCGCCGGGCGCGAGAGGTCACCGCCGCCGATCGCCTCTACGAGGACACGTCGATGCTCCCGCCCATGCGCGGCACACCTCCACTGTGTGCTCGACCGTGTCCTCCAAACGTATCTTCATTCAAACCAATGATTTAGAGGCGTGTATGTAGGTGCATATTATGCGTGTATTTCGCCAAGTGTTCAAAATCACCGCACCGTAGGGACCATAGGGAGTCAATAAACGAGACATCATTAAGTGCAATCTTCTCTATAAACAAAAAAAAAAAATCAATTTACACATGACTGCTAGAAACCTTTAGAGCTTTGACATGTCTATCGGTAATTAATAACTGGAATTTCGCATAGGCATAAATATTAATAGTAACCGACAGTGGTAAAATTAAATACTGAAAAAATATAGAATAGGCCAAGTGCGAGTTGAGCTTGCGCACGGAGGGTTCCGGACCTTTATCGGTAAAAAAATCAAGTTTGTTGTATGAGAGTTCTAGAATATGCAGTTATAGCGGTGAAATAATTAATACCTACATCACTTGTGACAATTTCAACTGTCTGTCTATCACGGATCATATGTATCTTATCAGCCTGGTGCTGTCACCAGGCTGTATCTGCTGCGTCTGTACGTACAGACAGACAGACCCTAAAACAATTACAGTAATACATAAAACGACAGTGAAAGTAAAACTAGCTTAGTAGGCTCTAAGTCTTAGAGCCTACTAAGCTAGTTTTACTTTTACCAAATATACGGTACCCTACTATGTGCGTGGAGCGACACACACTGGACCAGTTAAAATTTTCGGTCTCTGCACTTTATTCAAATATTATAAAAGTGAAAGTTTGTCTTTCCCGCAAAAACTACACAACGAATTTTGTTGACACTTTACAGTAATACAGCTCATGTGTCAGAATAATACATAGGTAGTCTATATAACATTACACTTTCCCCAAAAGAACGAAACAATAAGCAAAAAACTAACATAACGGGTGAAGCCACAGGGGACAGCTAGACTTCATATAAACTTCTCACACTCTTTGAACGCTATGTAAAGCTTTCAAAACTTATAAAAAGGTTAATTTATTGAAGACTTCCTGAAGATTATGACGATCGTGACCCACATTTGTTTTTCAAAAAACTAGAGAGTAAGTAGCCTTAATTGAGATGTTCTTACTGTACATGATCACTTTATTACAGCTATCGGTATCCTCAGATTAACCGGTAAATCTCAGGTACCGGTGTTTAGATTTCACATAAATACCAATCTGGTCATATTCAAGTTTTAATGAGTTTAAAGGCACTTAATGCCCGTATAATAAACAGACTATCATGAGAAGGCCGTGTACTAGAGAACTTAGTAAATCTTATGGCGGATTTCACTTAGTGTTGCAGGCAAAATATTTGCGTATACGATGCAATGCAATTTAAACCTTATTTTAATAACACTAGATTATACTTTGTATTACTCAAGTAAAGCAAATATTTTGACAGGTATGGCATGTGATGTGCCACCGTTACAGTAGAGTGATAAGTATAAAGGACATATTAAAACATTCTTTATACCTTCCCTAGTTGTTGCTAGCGGCATTCTGGTATTCCCTGAGAATGATTTATTAAAAAAAATATCCTTATTTTCCGAATCGTTTTAGTAAGAGTAAGTGTAAGAGGAACATCAAAATATTGTCGTCGTAGTCTGTCCGTTAGATTTAAGATTTTTCTTACAAACTTAAAATATAAGAGTTAATTTATTTTAATGGTTTCGAATGAAAAACGAATATCCTTATATGATCAGTCGCGTGTCTGTCTATCTGTCCGTCTGATGTTCTTAGATGATCACAGGAAAACCTTTGATGATGATTCGCTCTTGGTAAGCAAGAGCGAATCGCATTGTAAGCTTTTTACCAAGAAAATCTAACATATTATTGTATGTTAGCTTGCGTGAATTTATTACCCAATCTAGATCATGCTTTGAATATTTTATGGGTATATCACATTATTGCTTCTAGCGATAACAGTGTACGATAGAATCTAGTTAAGTAAATTAAATTTAAGTACGTTTTACGATAGTTATTAAAATAAACTGTACTAACCATGGGATGACAATGAATGGAAGGCAGCCTAGATCTTAGAAAAAGCGTAAGCATTAAATCTATTGAGAAATGTCCATGTCACGCAGAAGGTAGGTCACGGCATAGTGATATTTATTTAATGAACTTAATAGCTACATTAAAGAAATCAATACAAATAAATAACGTTTAAAATTAAAAGCACAGCAAGTGAAGAGATGAAAGGCTCAGATATGAAATATGACATGAAACATGAACATTAAATACGGATAGTTCAAGTCATCAATCACTCATCTGACAGCGGAACGAGCAATGACAACACATTTACAGCGAGGCTTTACGTGATTAAAATGGATGAGAAATGTGTCGAAAATATAGTCGACAACGTGAAACTACACAGAAATTTATATTCACAGGTGATATAAAAACGTCGAGCAACATGGAGAGTGTCGTTAGCAAGTTGTAATGTGATTATTTATGTTGACGACGTGTGTAGTTTTGTTTAAGGGGCTACTCTTATCACTTGCTGACACGAAAACTGAACCAGACAATGATGTCAAGAACTCGCAAGGTTATAAACCTTTTAACCCCCACGTTGGTGTCAGAATGTCTGTGAAAGTTAGCACAGTATCACTGATGTAATTAAACGTGAGCTACGGCATTGGTCACAAAACACCTGGCTATTCATCCAGAGCTGTAGGAAGAACAGTTAAATGCAAATCATACGTGTGATGACCGTTAATAATGAAGGCCATTAAAGCCTGCTATTAGCTGTTTATGATGTCACTAAAGTATTAAGAATAGACGAGACGAGTTGTAATGTTGCTTGAGTGACAGATAGGTGACATCTGATACTAGTATTGTTTACCTACTTATTATTCGCTGCTGGGGTATTTATTTGTATGATTGTATGCAAAACTTTTAGTTAGCCAACAGCTTGCAATGCCGCTCGAATTTATAGGCGAAGCTTATGCTTAATGAACATGGAAGTACCGGTACAATATTGTACACACATTGTCATGAGTTACCGACGAACATAACGACAATATTATGGAATTAATTAGTGATGGGCAGTTTGCTGTACTTCCCGGTTGTATTTAGCGGTATAATAAGATGCCATGTTAAAATGTGAGGAGTTTATGGGCTGATGTGATTAGCGGATGTGTACATAGTCGAATGACAGGTTCCGCGTTGTTACTGAGCTATTCTTGAATATTAACAGTATGGGGATGAACAAAGGAGGGTGTGATAACCTAATAATTTATACTCCTGGCATTCAGAACGTCGGAGCTACACGATCAACAGGACAGTTGTATTATTTGAATAGAAAATGAGTTATTTACTTGTACGGCTGGTGGCGGCGGCTGAGGCGCCTCAAAGGCTTGTCACAAATCTCCCCAGATGATGGCGCGCTTGCCGCGGTCCACTGACGCTAGCAGGCCTGACTGAGGGTGCCATGATACTGCCGTTACTGCTGACCTGCGAACAAGAAAAACGAGTGAGGAAATAAATATAAAGTTTATGTCCAATAAAGATACTCATTAAGGATGTGCCGACTAGTCTGTAAAGCCAACTAATCGACCACTTTCGTAGTCGGCAAAGGCCGCCGACTATCCAGCCCCTTATATCGTATGTCTTGCTCATAGTCTTAACAACATAACATCTTTTTATGTTCAATAAACATTTTTATTTCTTTTTAGTTTAATAAAAGAACAGGAAATAAAAAAAAAGAAATTTAATTCCGACCAGGGCAATAGTAAAAATTAAGAAACAATGTAACAGAAGTAAGCAATTATAACCGCTAACGAAACGCTCAACATTAAACTGGCGGTGCATCTTGCGACCGAATAAGCTCCAAACGAAGACTCACGCAAAATTCCGAACTCGTCCCAATGGTGATCGACTTGGCCGATTCGTCGGCCTCTTCACAACAAATTCGCTAGTCGGCCAAAGTCATAGTCGGCACATTATTAATATAATCATTACGAGTTAACCGGAAAACACTGCTCGCCATAATATCCAATACAAACACTTTCTTTGGCGGTACTATTATCACAGTAACACTTGTACCGGTAAACATCATAATACTGCCATCATATTTTTAAAGCTATTAAGCGAAACACAAACGTTTAATGGACTAAGATGTCTGGAGCTGATGTTGAAATAAACTTTAGCCAGACAATGAAAAAAAAAAATTAAAAGTGGCCAACATCAGGGTTATCTGTTCTTAAAAGAGAGATTCTCTTTCGGTCACAGTAATTGAAAGTCTTACAAAATCTAGGAATTCCGACCAAATCTAAGTTCGTCGGGTCATAGAACAAAACAAGTGCACAGTGCTTAGTTTAACATAAAACTGGGGCGTTTTCGCGGTAACCGTTACATTTCTCAGAATATTATATGAGAAGACTAAGAACGGTATCCCACATTATATGGCCGCACATTACTAATATTATGTAGACGTTTAAATCTGTGCCACTAGCACTTAAAGATACTCATCGCCTTCTATTAGTTCAAAGATTTTTAATAAGACAAACAAAAAATATAGTCCATAAAGAATTCTACTTTCTTGACCATTTACCGAAGATGATCGCAGGAATGGAGCGGTCACGACGGTTGTAATGCACTGCAGTTCGCGGTGTCCATTTAACGTATAAGGAAGGATTGTGACCGAACTAGTCCATAGTCGTACAATTTCGAGTATAGAAGCTGTTGTACGAAGCTTTGATTGTCGGTGGCCGCTTAAAGGCTTTACATCGTATCTATGCGGGGCGAGGCTTCTCATAAACAAGAATTAGCGTCGGGTTTGTTCGGTTCGTTTACACATACCGCTCCCGGTCGCGTATAACGAGCCTGGCCAGGGATCGCCAATACGGGGACTAGGAAGCGCCATAACACGAACAAATCTGGTAACCAGAACCTGCGATTGTTTCCTTATTGCATTCCGCCTCCGATATCATGATTGTTTTTATTGAATCATATCATACGAGTACGTGCGCTAAGATGTTGTTCAAATTGCTCCGATTGCTGTACCTCGTCAGAAACTTAATAACCGTTAATTTATTCAATTTCATATATTGGAATCCACGCAGTTAATTAAGTGATGGCTTTTATGGTTCCGCCTACAGGGCAACGTTTGGAAAATGTTGTAAATAATAATTAAGGCAGAATGAAAGTAATAAAATGCGATGAACCGGATTTGTGGATCGATTTATTCTGTACATGAAAATGTAATTAGTGCATGGCCGATATTTACGTGATGGGTTTTATATTGCTACAAATGATTGTTTATGAATATGTACGTGTATGTAGATAGTAGATACCGTATGTCTTACTCCCGTCTTGGCTTGATTCATAACTGAGTAGCACGCATTCTGTGTTCGGAAACAGGTTACCCAATAAAGTAATTTCAAGATCCTATCCCCGGCGGTCGTTAGCCTTTCCGCTACAAAAAGCATGCACTGCGATTAGTCGGGACCAATGTCCGTAGGTACATACTACACTAGCTGTCCCTGAGGTTTTACCTGTGCCTTTTAGTTCTTTCTCTACTTCCATGGGTCGTATCGTAATGTTATTTGGCCTATACTATTCCTCATACACCTGGTTATCCAATGTAAGTTATTTCCATCACACCGATATTTCCAGGGATTAGCGCGGCTCAACAAACAACTTTATTTTTAGCTTTAGAATATTTGTAAGCGTGTATTTGTTTGTAAGCGTGGTAAGCATGAGAGACTCATGCATACCACGCTTGTAATCTAAAGGGTGGCTCCCTGCCCAAACAAGTAATGAAGACAAAGTTTTACCTTAAGGACAGCCAAGGAAAGCATAAATGTTAACCATCCTCTTTATCCACTATGTCCTAATTAACATAAAGATTAAATGTGTTTCACATCCTATCCGTCGCAGCTAGAATAGCAAGTATCATAATTATTATCTTAAGTCCCTGTAAGAAAATGACGTCTCCGCTAATAATCTCCAACGTTTATTAGGCAATAACTTCTTTACTGAACGAATAAACTATACACTGCGGAAATTATTAAGCGCATGCACGCAAGGTGGTAGTTATCGGCAATTGTCAAGTTTACAACTTTCAGAGTGAAGTAAGTCATCAAAACAAAGAGTAAAACCTCGAACAGACCGCCTGAATTATTATTTAGTTCAGAGTCGCATTCCACGCATATTTAATTAGATAATCTTCCGATCGCAAGTAATCTATATCGTCCTTAATCGATAGCCATATGAAGACGATTAATTGCCCATAATGTATTCTGTTCCTAGTCTAAATGATAAGATTCAAAGATTGTATGTCGCAGAGATAAATCATGATAATAGTGGTTCACAACAATAATGTGTGTCGCACATGTTCGAGCTAATTTTGTGCGACGACGGCCGCCTGCTGGGCGCTCGGACAACGCAGATAATGTACAAAAGCACAGACCATTTCAACAACATCGCGGTCCTATTGTACGAACCATTCCGGAAACGTCCAACCTGATGTTCGGCCAAGTTCACTGTGTACGATTCTGCGGCTGGTTTGTTCACATTAGTAATTCTCAACTCCAGAACCACACACGTATGCAGGTAGTATATAACAGGATACGTCAAGCTGTAGCGTCCACAAACAATATTCCTATCGTA
This sequence comes from Athetis lepigone, assembly GCA_033675125.1. Lineage (NCBI taxonomy): Eukaryota > Metazoa > Arthropoda > Insecta > Lepidoptera > Noctuidae > Athetis > Athetis lepigone. The sequence goes on along the minus strand of JAWMCH010000055.1, from coordinate 8,477 downwards.
TTAATATTTGTTGAAGCTATATTCCGCAGGCAATCTTCAGAATGCATAAACCCATATATAGTGAGCTTCGTGAGTGTCTCTGAAATATTTTATTACAAACGTGTAATAATACTAGTAAAGGTTTATAGATGTAATATTAGGAAGTAATTTAAGTGTTTAGTTACGATCCCTTTGCGGTCAAAACCGTATAAGTATGAAATAGGAAACAATGGCTGGGCCTAAGGGAAAGCAATCTTTATTGCTCATCTCTCTTTATTTCGATATTGTTGTGTTCAAATTGATTTTGGACGGTGATGATAAGTTAAGAGTGTTATGTTGCAACGGTATATAGTAGGAAACCGTAGTAATGTTTGGTTTCAATATTGAATCGGACAATACAGTAATAAAGTAGGCGAGAAACTTAACTGTTTAAACTCACATCGATCACTGTACAAACTAACATCGGTATGGTACGTATTACTAAGCAAAAATATGCACTGCGAGATGCAGAGGAATGTTCCGTGTTACTTTTGTCCTTGTTACGGTAAAATTGTTTACACTATTGTGTGTGGCGTGTCGGCGCGAATTAAGTGCGATTGCATCGCGCCAAGCACTTGTGGTGGACAGCGGGAGGGAACAATATGTCCCATTTGCGGCGATCTGCGGGAGAATGGGCCCCACCGACGGGTTGCGCGGGTGTCTTGACAAAGATTCGATCAAGTCCTATTGCAGCGAGCGCTGGCGATAAGACTGGACGCGACGCCCGACAAGACCTAAGGGCAAAACAGTCCTTTGACTGCCGCGCTTGTCTACGACCAGGAAGTGCTATCGTAAATAATGTGCTATTTAAATGTACGATACGTCTTTAATATTCAACTAATTAAAGCGGAAATTTTGACGTAAACAAATACGAATGCAATTTTCAGGAAATAAATTTGTACAAAGTTAGATTACTAGTCGGATTCCGGAAAACCACATTACATTGTTCTGGCATTTGGTATTCAAATGAATTCAAATGTCATTCTTTACTTTAATCGCATCGAGCAGGTGTGACGATAGCTTAATGCCAAATAAATATGCAGTGTACGGTATGGGAAAGAGAAATTTGCAATGGTGAGACAGTCGAGCCAATGTTGACCTCACGATTTCAATTGTCCATGCGAAATGTTACGGGGATAGCGAACGATGTCGCGGCTAAAACAATTCCAGTTTAAAATTCAAGGTCAGAAATGTGTCTGCTGAAAATTTATTACGAATCTCAAAGGTCACATCTTCCGTGAGCTATGGGTACAGTTAGAAAGAAACAAACGAATTGAAAACAAATTGCGCCGCGCTCTGCAAACTCTATAGGTGAGCTATTGTTTAGGACGTAGATTATATAAACAGTTATTGAAAATAACTCAAGATATACATTAGATATTGTTATTATAATAGGCAATGGATTTATTTTATAGAGACAGCAAATAGGATTTAGTTTGTTGTAATTCAAAATGTAATGTCGGATAATTAGCGGTAGGGTTAGCTTTCTCTCTTAAGAGCCCTGGCGTATGGATAATTTGTAGTACTTTTCACTCCTGCCCATTCGTCCGGTCGCATAGGACAGTTACGTACAGCAGGTAGGTACAAATTAATTAGCATCCTGATCTATTAAAGTGAGATGTTAAACTTGACGGAGGGAAACTGGTCACATTGGTCGCAGTAAATCAGTACTTATCCGCCACTTATGCACCTTGCTATCTTTTAGAATAAATTTAGTTCTTAGTGGCGCGTTCGAGTCATCGCGATAAAGATATGTATAAGCGCAGCCATCAACGTTTTATTTGATCATATATTCTATGACTACGACGGAGTCATCAATTAACAGATATAGGAGTCAATAAACTAATTAGCGAGACGAAACCAGCCACGGACACGTCTTTATCGGAAAGCGGTTCACGATAGTAATTATAATCTAGTGATATAAATTGGCGAACATTTAAAGGTATTGCTGAAAGCTGTGAAGCGTTTTGTTAGCACATATTTATGGATATTGTTTCGAATTTTATTAGTACCAAATCATCTGTCTAACCTTTTCTTAACTAGGCCAGTGAAGGCATCCAGTCCAACAGGATGCAGATGAACTATTGTTTTACATGGATCTACCGCCTTTCAGACTTCCACAACTCTTTTTGCGTAAGACAATACCTCTCGGTGAGATTTAATTGTCAAATTTCTAGCATGTGAATACACTTGTCAACAGCCGAATATCTACGAATAAATCAGAACTAAAAATCAATCAATCAGAATTTCAACAAAATCCAATCTACAAACTGCTTTTGAGAAATTCCCCATGAAAAATCCGATATTATGGATGTTGGTAAATATGTGGCCTTGGAAAAAATACATATCTTTTTAATTCTTGACCCATATGACTACTAGAAACTGGTAAATCTGACAGCGGAATATTTTATTACCAATCTTAAAATAGAGTACAATCGTGTGTTTTTTTAATTTGTAGATATTTTTCGTCTTTTCGTTGTGGGAATCGTCGAAATCCGGGGTTGCGGAATAGTTATAATAGTTACCGTGACCCCGGAACATAAAGGGCAACCGAAGGAACATGAGTGGGTTTTAGTCAGTATAAGTCTGACACGCCCTCCCGCCCCGCCCAGGACGAGAGAAGTCATTTCACCATTTCCCACTCACAAAAAAAAAATATCGTCGGCATGAACAAATCGTGGTCTTTTGATAGCGGTTATACTAATTGTATAAAGCTGAATAGTTTGTTTGTTTGATTTATTGGTTGAGCTTGCTTATCTTACGAACTACTAAAAATATAAAAATATTTTAGTGTTGCATACCCCGTTCATCCATAAAGGCTGCAATTATAGGCTTAATAACATAACGCTATGACCCACGGGAGCTAAGCGATAACCATAGACGCGGGTGAAACCGCAAGTCAGATTTCTTATTTAAATGTAAAGATGAAATATGAAATACGCTTCATTTAAATTATACTTGCTTGTGATATCGCTCCTATGTCGTGACGTGACCTACAGAAACACATTTGCGCGGATTTGGACATTTAATCATTAAAATAGATTTTTATTAATTATACAGTAGATCTCTAGAAAACATTAATGTAGTACACTTTCTATGTTATTAAGAATGATTTAAAATCACTTTCTAAAACTTTATCTAAGAACCTATTTCTCAAAAGTGTCTTGACAATAGAGATAGATTGTGATTTAAGGAACATAAATAGGTAATAGATACCTACATACTGCTTGGTAACATCTCTAACACATGCGTAAAAAAAAAATTAATTTACTTACGTGTGATCCTTGAGTATCGTTTCTAGTCGTCCAGAATGCGTGTTCCACACATAGACGGCGCCGTCCGCTGCGCCTACGGACAGGAGGCGGCCTCCCGGACCAAACGCCGCCCGCGACCAGTCGCACCCCACCTTAAACGACTCGTGACTGAAATGTAATTAAAAATTTACTCGCTAACTATAAGCAATGCAAAACCACTTTAATTGTTTTAACAGGGAGAATATGTTGCTGAAATAATTGCGTGCAATTTTTTGTAACAAATTACAAGGATGATTAACCCCCTTAAACATTGTTTCTTTTTAATATTTAGAGCATACAGCATACATACATTAATGAATAAATAGATTAATTATTATTAAGCTTTGCCGTGCTGAGCCCTGCTCTAATTACTCGTAGGTTTTTGAATAAATAAAACGTGAAGTTCGGCAGTTTGTACTGATGCATTTTGTTTAAAACATAGCAAGAAAAGTAAGTGTGCTGTGGCACAGCATAACTTTAAATTGGTTAGTTACTTTTAGGTCACAATGGCGGTCTTATCACTGATAATAATGTCTTCTATTTCGACAACAAGGCAATATACGAGTATTTTTACTAAACTGTGAAGTTAATACTTAATTATTTAAGTTTCTTTTGAAGTTTTCAGCCGCGACCAATCGCACCCTACCCCGAATCAATCGTGACTCAGATGCAATTAGTAGCCCGTACATTTTGTCACGTCTACACTAATAAGTCTATTCTCGTTCTTAGTTAATGTACAGGTGTCCAGAAGCCTTTAGTAAAACTTTAACTTGGAATGTGATGTTTTGCTTAGGAATACATCTGAAGGGTTTTACCATATTTTTTTTATTTTGAAAACGTCATTATTTTAGTCTCATTACGTTTGTTAATCTAGTCAAACCAAATTCTAATAAGTGTATTACGTTTATTGTGGAATCTGCTCTCAGAGACGGTGTTTCCGGCCTATTACGATTTAAGGACCATATTTGACCCAATAGTTAAAGGGCCTACACCTTCTTAAATGGCAGGCAACGTAACTGCGACTCCCTTGGTGTTGCCAATGTTTGTGGGCGGCGGTGTTCATCTCGATGACCCGCTTGCTCGTATAAAATAAATATTGATGGTCGTTGAGATGAAATTGTGACTAGACTAAAAAGTTTTGAATTATGGATATCAGTCCATATCCATATATTCTAGTATTTATTTTTAGTATTCAAAACGTGAAACTTCCCACCTGTCCACTTTCTTTGAAACCATTTTGAGTTTAATTAATACATATTAATAAGACCGCCACCGTACTACTTATAAACATAAGCGAATTCGATGAAATCTTGATAACATACTTTGAATGTTGAACTAAATTATCGTCAATATTTTTATACCTTTTAAATAAATATTTTTATTCAATTAATACATTAATGCAGAGTTTAAAATAATTATTTAAAATAATAAGTTGAAATACCTAACTGCAAATAATCTTACCCGATCTTGGCCGGCACAATTATATACATATTCGTTCATCGAGATTGTACGATTATAAAGGCTTGAATGCGATCCTTTCCAGTGATTCGAATGAAGAAATTTGCCCTCTATACACAGTGTGAATTATAGTGTTTGAAAAACAAAAACCGTACACGTAACCGTTGTAGCGTAATATGTTACTTTAAAAGTGTAGATATACATGTTGGTTTTAGTATCAATTACTGATCAAAAAAATTAAATATTCTATCATTTTCGACACATTCAAAGTAAAAGTTAGTATTTATGAATACTTTCACCTCTTGAATGCGGCAATCAATTAAATGTCAACCTGGTTATAGATAAAAAATTCATATACACTTCATTTATTATAACATTTGTAGAATAACGATAGTTAATGGGTTACTTGAAATTGTATACTTTTGTACTGTATTTTAGTGTTTGTTTAACCTTTCGACGACCAAGCGACAACCGGCTGTCGCGTTGCTATTGTGCCTCGAATCACGTGTGTTTGAAGGTTTAAAGAAGCTAGTAGTTCATTTTTTATTTATTGAGAAATATCGGAGGAATAAAGTGTTATTTTTTAAATATTGTAATAAATGGATTATAACTTTAGAAGAAAAGACATCAACGCGCTTAACCGCGTCAACTAAGGATGAGTTTAATGTTCTATGAATATTATTACGATTAATCGTTACAGAACGAGTTGTAAACGAGACAGTAGTTTTAAAAATAAAGAGAAAGCATATTTCACTTCAGAAACTGTGAGAAATTATCTAAAATATATTGAGTTAGTTTTTATTGACACGTAAATGGTGATTCTTATGTTTATCATTTGACATTTTAACAGAATGTTACGCCATAAAACTGCAAAAACTGTTCTCTTAAATATCCTAAATTATCTTTCGCGTTAAAATTCTAATAAGATATAGTGGACGTTCTATTTTACATAATCATGCTACGCCTAGCAATAACAAAGCATCAAAATAAATTTATAGATTCATTCCCATGCAAATACAACACTACAATCTGAGTACCTATAATATAATATCTAGGCCATCATTTGCTTATGCCAATTACAATTCAAATATAAGCAACAATTATTGGCCTAACCACTATTGTTCTAGAGAGAGTCGTAAAATCCAGAATACCTAACAGTAAATATTTCTTAGTTCTTAGACTATTACATCGCAGGAAAAGTCATAAAACTTTATACTAGCGCAGCAGAGTTACAAGTAATAATAATAAATTATAGTGTAGCAACCATACCTGAAAGAACGTACGATCGTGTTCATCCTCAGATCTATAAGTTGTATTGTGTCGTCGCGCACGCACGCCAGCAGATAATTGTTGTCTGAAATGACAGTTCACGTACATATAAAAATAGCAATAAACTGCAGCTTTACATCATAACTTAACAGTTACGGGAAATTCACTAGTATTAATGAAACCATAGGTTTTGTAACGGACACTTAACCATAAGAAGAAATATTTAAGTATTAAGGAGACATATTACAGCGTAATATGTCTATATATTCAGACGGTATGTAATCGTGAACCCGCTATATTGTTTATTGCTTATTCGATAATCGTTGCGAAGGTAATGTTTGACCTTAAGCCTTTCAATTGGTGCTTAATAGTTTTAATGTAAGGTAAAGAGCTTTGCGGAACGGGCACACCGTTTTATTAAATTAGATGATTTAAGTGTGCGATACCATCATCGTTTCATTAGCTATCAGTGGGTATGAAGAGCGATCAAATGTCTTGAGGTCAATAATAAGTTCTCGTGGTTTGCGGGCCATTAGCTATTACTAGTTCAAACGTGAGATAGCGCCGTCAATGTGTTAGTTGTAGCTTAGTAGGAAAGTATAGCTCGTATCGTGCTAACGCAATTTGTACAATAATCTGCCATTTGCATACTACATACATAATACACGATGGTTTCTTTCATTCACTAGTTAGACTTACGAAGTACTACTGACCGACGCGCGTTACTTTCACACCTATTTAAGTTTCTAACTAAAATTAAATTTCTTGGTTGGAGTCCTTTCTATTTGAAATTAACTTCTCAAGTCTGTGGTTATCAACGTTTGATCAAACGATTATACATTTTAACAGTTGTACCTTTAACGGTTGCATATTTAACAATTCCGGAAAATTTACACAACTATCTGAATTGATTGTAACTACAATAAAGTATTCATCTTTTGTACGTTACGTTCAAACACGTCTCATCTTTTACAACAAACTTCTCAGACATCAATAAATAACTTTTATCAAGCTTTTCTTATTAATTACAGCATGGGGTGTTACATCTGTATCTTCCTACCATTCATAGACCATTGAAATGTTTCAAAAGCCAGAAATTGCAATGAACTTTCCCACGACCTGTAAGAGAAAAGATTTTTGCAATTTCTGGATTCTTAGTGCGTCATTAACTGTTGGTCCAATAGAAGTTTTTGATCGTATTAGAAACAGGATCGATTGGCGTCAAATTTTTTTTAAGTAAAATAGCCGTTTTCTTGCTGCCTGTATTTTTGAAAATCTGTGGATGGGGATCAAACATAAAAAATATAGATAAGACTATTTTCATGTAGCTGCAACGAAAGTAAACCATAAAACTATTTGAATACCTTTTTCCAAGAAGGCGGACGTGGCCCAGGGTTACAATCCCACAACTTGGATTTAACTAAAAAAGTGTGTATTAAGACGTGGCTGGTCCGCTTAATATCTAAAAAATATTATTGCGTCCTCTGTCAAATATAACTCGAATACAACTTTTCAATGGACTATCAATTATTTAGCTATGAAGACTTTTTCTTGCTATAATAAAGTGACAAGTGAAACTGAAATTGAATAAACTAGAACATTTAAACTTGGAGCATGACATATTTGTGATTCCCTACAGTATCAGCGCATGATAGATGGTCGATAGCATCGATAGATCTGGATCGAGCGTGATGGCTAACTGTGAACTGTCTCCCTATTCATTTGTCCGATGAAATCGACGTGATTTAATCAGTTTCCGAGGCAGTGACGTCCCGACACCGCGATTGATTGAAGGTATCAATCGGAGCGTTTCGTGCGATGCACAGACCGTTACTGACAAAAAAGGGATCGATCGAGAAACGCGTAACGGAAATGGGCATTGCGCACCCGTCACGTTGTGGTGCTGACACGAATACCGATACTAATATGCGATGCATTCAATTACAGAAAATTTACAAGTACTTTGTCGAATAAACAGCTATTTAACTTTTGACGTTATGTGCATATCTTTCAGTGTAACAGTAGTTGCGATGTTAATCTTAACTACTGTTGCTTTAACTAGTCAACTGGCGAGTTCATTTCTTGCATTTGAACATTAAGTATGGATGCACAAGTTTAATGCTATCATTAAAGTTGTTGCTTGACCATGAAATGATAATTTAACTTTTATTGGTCGAGCTGAGCTGGCTAACTTGCCATTAATATTTTAGAAATTGACAGCTGGTTTGATGTAATAAACACACTTACCTCTGCTGAGATCAAGCGACGTGACCTTTCCTTGCAGCATGATGTCGTTGGCTGACATTTCGGTGCGGATGTCCCAAAACCTGACCCTCTTGTCGAAGTGTCCCGAGATGATGGTGGAGCCCGCCCCGTCTGACGTCACCAGGTCGTTACACGATGACCCCGCGAACTTCGTCTCCGTACCTGTTGAAGCGT
>JAWMCH010000054.1:0-25000 GCA_033675125.1 Athetis lepigone | reverse complement strand
ATTATGATACAAGAGCGCTATGTTGGTCATTACATACGAGGCGATATTTGTGCGCGAGCCGCAGGCGAGCGCAACAAGAAAGCCGAGTACGTAATGACAATAGCGCGCGAGTATCATACGACGTTTTTCAACACACTTGTGAGTAAAATAAACACATTTTCTGAAAATGACTGCGCTTTTTCACTGCATGAAACTATCGTACGCATCCTTTGGCGGCAACAAATTACTACTCGCGTTTTACGCCTCCATAATTATTTCCGGCGGAGTTAAAAATACAGTTTCTTCTTTACTCGACATATTTAAATACTTATATAATCAATTTAGAATATCATCAATTAGATAAACAATAAAAATGTAGAATGCCGCGCAACTTTTTTTTCGCGCTCTGCCAATGCATGGGGCATGACCACAGATAATAAATACTAAACTCTCAATACAGACAAAATTCAAAACTAAATGTATTTTAGCTTAAAAAATCGGATTAGGGTGAATTTTTAGTAATTTGTTTTAGTTATAGTTTTTTATTATTGTTTTATTTAAATTCCTTTGTTATTTTAATATTCAAGTAAGCAGTAAGTAATAGGCTGTTTGGCAGCGTCAAAGAGTCGTGTAAAAAAAAAGTCGTTGCGTAGCAACGAAACGTTTAAAAAAAAAATGTGTATTAAGCGACAAATTTAAGAATGCGTACTGGATATACTTTTATTTTGCAATCTTGAATAAATTAGAATTGGTCGTGTTAAGATTACCGCACGCGTGCGGTAATGTAAAGTGAAACGCACGCGTGCGTAATATACTCAATAACGGGTCTAAATGCAAGGTAATAAGACCCACTTTACGAGCAAGTGTGTTGAAAACATATTTGTAACATAATTATGTAGGCAGGAAGTCTCCAATACCCTTTGAACAAGCATGGTGATCAATGGTAATGCCTTCTCTATATGAGAAGAGGCTTTTGCTTCGCAGTGTAGCATTTCTTAATATTACTGGGCTGAAAAATAACAGCAGTGTTCTAAATCTAAAGGTTTTTTGCAACTAAAATATTTTAGGTAGGTACTTAAGTTGTTGTTGATCTATTTATTTTAATCTTGATGTTGGGAAATGCTATAGTTATGAAAATGCATGTTTCAAACTTACCTTCTTCGGGCTCAAAATCGTTGTTTCTTGGACCTCTTGTTATTCTTTCAACATCATCGTCATGACCTGCAGAACAATCATCATGTAATGCTTTTTAATGTTTAAACCTAGAAAAGTATATGGACCACCATTTCATCATATTTTGATATCGTGGCCCGTCTGGCAGTTGGGCCAAGCAGACAATTTTGATATTTTTGGCGGGCCATTGATAGTTACAATATCTAGTTTCTTTAAGACTTGTGCGATAAAAATAAATTGAACTACACTCTTATAATTATTAAAGAGCCGGTCTACTTCCCGCTAGCGACCTGTCGCCTTCGCGATTATTGCTACGGCGTACGCGGTCTTTTCAAATGATGTAAAACCATAACTATTTAGTAATCTGTGGTAAAACCTGAGTTGGACTGCGCGGACATTACAAAATGTGGTCCCCGAGCATAGGCTTGAGCAGCAATGCGTCAGACTAAGGCAAGCTAATCATCCATACTAATATTAAATGCGAAAGTAACTCTGTCTGTCTCTTCTTCGCCTAAACCACTGAACCGATTTAAATGAAATTTTGTACAGATATAGTCTGGGACCCGAGAAAGGACATACTTAGAATAGTTTTTATCCCGGAAATCCGAATTATGTAAATTTTGAGACCTATTCTATATTTTTTAAACATTGTTCGGGGGGCACGGTCGTGCCCCCGGCCAAGACAAGCAAGCGAAGCGCAGGGGCACTACCTACCTTTTCTCGAAGTGTTTCGTCGTTTTTTCGAACCCTCATAGAGTTGGTATCCGATGTACCAGACACTTTATATTCACAAGAAATAATGTCAATAACAGACTCAATAAACATACAAAATTTCAATTGAATAGCTTTTATAGTTTAGATTTTATTGATATCTAAAATACACCGATTTCGTCACTGATTCACTGACACACTGACACACTGACACACTGATGATCATCAAAATGTTTGGCTACTTCCTGAAGTGCTAGAATGCTGAAATTTGGTATGTAGCCTAAGTTTAGTATACAACCAATAGAAAAATTCATAAACTTATAGATTTCGACCTCCATCCCCTAAAATGGGGGTGTGGAAGTTTGTTTGAACAAATCAAGTAAAAATGCAAAGAGAAAGATTGGGCTATGGGCTATGAAAGCCGACACTGCTGATGTGGCTACTTCCTGTAGTGCTAGAAAGCTGACATTTGGTATAAGAAGTTTGGTAAGTTTGGTATCAACCACCTAAGAAAATTATAAACTTGTGTCGTTGACGGTCGTGTTGCGATTGCAATATTTTTCGTATTCGTATAAATAAGTTTTGCGGCTTATTTCAGTGGGCATAATTTTATGTATTGGTAATTGGTTAATATACATACATACCATACCTAAATTGTTACGGTGTTGAACGGAATCGTAGCGCGATCCTCGATGACAAAAAGTTTAAGTCTTACTTCCCTAGATGGCGTTGGGATCGAAATAGATCGCGCTATGGTTTCGTTACATCGGAAAGTATAAGTACTATTTGAATTTTTATGTATCTGAGAATATTATTGTTTGCACGTTTGCACGTGGAGTCTTATACTACAGTTATTCGGGAGCGCAATACAGCCTTTAATAATTTCTCCTAGATCGTAAGATCACCGTTGTACGATCAAGTATTTTAAGAATAAAAAGTGTGGGACTTTCAGGTCAATTTAGTCAAAAAAATCTGATAACTAAAAGAAAAAAAACACTGAAAATACTGCCTAGCAACTTACAAAAAGAACTGAAATCCCACTAAAAACATTTCATATAAATGTAGCCAAGACAACCACATAAGGTATACCCTGTGAAAAATATATCAGATCTTATGTAGAGCCAAGCTTCTGAATCTACACGGCCTAACTCTACAGACCCTAACTTCACAAACTCTACATATCAGTAAAAATGTATGGCTTGGCTGTTTCGGTACTTACTTCAAAAACTTAATTTTCGCATCACCTCCACGACGGTAGCGAAACGGCGAAGCCATACATTTTTACTGATATGTAGAGTTTGTGAAGTTAGGGTCTGTAGAGTTAGGCCGTGTAGATTCAGAAGCTTGGCTCTACATAAGATCTGATATATTTTTCACAGGGTATACCTTATGTGGTTGTCTTGGCTACATTTATATGAAATGTTTTTAGTGGGATTTAATTTTCCTGAATATTTTACTGGAGTTTCGATTCAAAAGATCCAATGACGCGATGTACTTAATAGGTAAGTACGGTTAGTATGCGTTTGCCTTACCGTCATCTCCGCGATCTTCCTCTTCTGTCTTTTCTTTTTCTTTCGTTGATTCTTCTTTTTTGGGGTGCGGCCGTTCTTCACTCCGGGAATTCGAAGCTTTCCCCGCGCTAGCACTGTCCTCAAGATCAGTTTCTTTTTCCATAGCTCTTGGATTAAATTCAGTAGAACCTAATATGATAAAGCTAGTGTTATCATTCATAATTAATTGTTTACCTGTCACACTCGCGGGAAATGTATACCTTTCTGAAGTGACGAAGCTCCAATGTCCCTTTGTATTAAGTCAAACCCAATTTTAAAATCAACTAAAAATATACAACGGGCTATAATATAATAATATTTATATCAAAAGCTGAATACGACTTGCAAATTAATTAATTCGACATACATAAATTAGATAACTTACGCATTTTGGCTCGTGATGATTCACTTAATGCAATGGTAGTAGTCACCAAAACCTGAAAGTCCAGGATTCATAGATAAGTATAATGTAATTTTAAAATAAACAAGCAAGCAAAAAAGTAAGAAAGTATTTACCGTTACGAAAAGCCATGTTTTCGGACTGTTCTTGCCAGGCAGCAACATGGTGAAGTCTTCAATTTTTTTAAGAAAAAGAAAATATTTTATGAAAAGAGGTTAATAAAAGTGCAACGATACGCGCTGATTTCAATTTTCTCTGTAACATAAACATTTTGTTTTATTACCGACTCTGTAATTTTATCAATATGTTTTATTACATTGGTTGGTTTGGTAGGTAGGTAAGTAAAGTAGCAAGGAAAGTGATAAAAAACTACCAAGACTAAATCGAGCTAGCACAATTGGATCCAAACTAAATTACAGTGAGCAATGAACTGACTGAATTTGACTAGATCTGAAATAAGCTACATCTAAATGTCAAAGATATCACATTAAAGAAAATCAATATAATTTATAGTATAATTCAAGTATCATTCAGATTTTAAATGATAAATATATATTTAACATCACATCGAACAAGTCCAAAACTAAATACCTATTTGTATTTAAATGACGATACCTACGTGTTCATAATCAAAAAAAAAAATATGTCAGAAGAACAAATAATTCTAGTCCTATTTCACTGAATTCTAAAAAAAGATAAATGGTGGATTGTTATGAGAAAATGAAACAGCTTGTATTTTTTTATTTTAGTCTGACAAAGCGATATTATAATAAAAAGACTAGGCAGATTACAATAAAAATCACACAACTTTATTACATGTTCTTTTTTTATATTTTAGTCCAATGGTTGACCTTTGTTTCTATCAAGCTATGATCATATTGGTATAAAGGAGATATGGTAGGATGCCACCCAGCTCAGTAACAATAACAACACACGTTTGACTAGTCATTAGATCCTGACTGCTGCACGAGGTCGTGGTTTCAATTCCACCCGGTACAAAGTTTGTGTGATGCATGATTGTTATTTTCGGGTGTATTTTAAGTAGCCCCAAGATTTTTATTATCATTTTTAATTATTTTGGTTTTAAAATTGTATGGTAAAAGAAGTAAACAAAGGCAGGTATTCTTTCCTGAGCAGTCACAGCGGCTTCAGTTAAATCACATCCATTCATAACGTAATATGAGCACAGATAATGTGTGCCCCGGGCGAGACAAATTTGCCAACTTTTTCTGTTGAACAATCTCTTTATATGAAATGGTTAGCGCCGCGCCGAGGATTTTCGCGCAAAGTATTATTAGTAAAGTTGAATATTAATGTTTGCAATTCATTTCTGAAACTAAGTAGTGATAGTGTTTAGTTTATTTTTTAAATAAAGTTAAGTAGTTGCCTATCTAAGATAATTGCTCAATTAATTTTTATCTATTGTGTATTTAAATAGAAGAGAAACCCTTTACTTAACTTTTAATGAATTGAAATGAAGATAACCTGCTGTTTATTTGGTCAGGTACGAAGAGAAATATCGAGAAAGAAAACATGTAAAATAGATAACCATATTACGTAATTGCATTTAACATCTGCTAGGGCGAATCAGAACCCCATATGACATTTATCCAGTAAACATTTCATGAATGAGTACGTACTTATAATATCGTGCGTGACTGACCGCAGTTAACTGGAAAATTGTCTCGGCAATTCGGATTTGTTAGAAATCCTCGCAAAAACCGACAGCTTAAAATTTACATGAAAAGTACGTGGCTTTAGCGATGTGGCGCTGAGGACGTGTTTTTACCTTGGGCTTTAACTGCTCACTCTTTATTCGAAATTGGCTTCGAGGCTTATTGGATAAAGAGATTATAAAATGTTGCTTTGAGGGCTCGGGATCAAATCTTTTTCTGTACATATTTACATGCCAGTTAAAGGGGTTCTGCGGTAAACATCCAGTCCCTACGAGCGGCAAATGATCTGCGATTTACTGGGAGATTTTTCAACGCATCTCTTTTGTTTCATTCTGTCTCGTTATGAATACTGTGTGTGTTTCTGTTTGTAGAATGCGCAATATCTAAGCAAACTTTTAAAAATATATTTCAAACCGATGTTATTTTGATAAGTACGCAAATTGGCAGGGGTCTAAGCAAGGTTCCCGAAAGTAGGAATTTCCTATAGTAGAAAATTCATTAAAAATGCTAAGTTTTTCAGCCCGTAAGTGTGAACTTATACATTTAAATGGGAAAATAATGTAAATATAAAGTAGAAGAAACCAGTTCAGGTTTAGCAGACAAATGGAAGGTATTTTAGTTTGTTGGTTGTTGGTGCCGTCTTCGGGCTTGCGTGACGTTTTCCCGAACGAAACTATCGCATGACTTCCAGAGCTCATAAACTTCGGGTTTATGAATGTCTTGGAGAAACTTTTTGTTCAGTTGGTAAAACTTTTGTTATGACGATAGTATAAACCTGTGTCAAACATATATGTAGTACTTATGTTCTATTTGCAACTAAATATGAATCTGAACACCCAAGGACACGCCATCGGATTTATAGGGGCAGATAGTGCCATCCTATCTTTGACCTTATAAAAGTTTTTGACAGTTCGTGCCTAAGTTTTTAAATTCGTTGTATTTTGGGTTGATATCACGATTAGAAATACTTCATACTTAAGGCCGACTCTTGAGGCTAAAGTTGATGATAGTGAACATGAGCCGTCATCACCATTTCTCTAACCTTTTTTCAAACTACGTTAGGGACTGTTTCCAGTGTAACCGGATTTAGCTGAATACCATGTTTAAATGTAACGACTACCTAACAGACCTCCAAAGCCCAGCTCCAGAAAGCCTGACAATCATCAATCAATTAGTCCGTCTCAACACTGAGTATAGCACCTACTCACTGGTTAGACGGTTTGTCAGACTTTTTGGCTTCTGACTACCCGCTACAGCTGGGATCAACAGCTTTTCGTGCTATCTGAGGCCTAAAGTTGGTGATGGCTTAGGCTTACCTACATTTTTTTTGAAAACTTCAAATGAAAAATTCACCCTGTTAAGTATTTGAAACCGATCAGTCTAGCTACAATTAGACTCCTTATTAGAAGCCAGTATTCGATATTTCAGTTATCAAGAAAACTCATAAGTCTAAGTACATTATTGTAATCGCAGTATGATTAGGCTAACTTTCAGCCAGAAAATTGCCTTAAAAAGTACAAAACGAATACACATTTTCTAACAGAAAGTTTACTAAAGCTACGTAGGAACATTTATTTTCATATCCACGTAGCGTGTTTAATGTTTGTAGTTTTATCGCAATACCTATTTTTATTTCCGCTAGTCTAAAATGCACCTTCGTATAAATGAAAAAATAAATAAAAATGTAGTCAAAACTTCCAATGAATTTTCTATCCAATCTATCTGGCTGATTTCAGTTTTATTACTTACATAGGAATGGTCAGGAATAAAGGCAAAAATATACCAATCAAAAGTACTTATATCAGAAGGGGACACCCGGATTTGAACCGGGGACCTATCGATCTGCAGTCGATTGCTCTGCCACTGAGCTATATCCCCAATGATTTTCCTCGCGAAAAACCGATTTCAAAGGTCCTTGAAAATAAATAATATTTGAATGGATGAAAAATTGTTCAGTGAATGTCAGTATTGTGTGCAATGTACAGCAGAACTAGCCGAGCTCGATTTAAAAATTAATTTAATAATGGAAGAAAATCATAACATTTTTGTTTTGGTTTACTTTCCACAATAGCGGTCCAATTGTGGGTATTGTGTAGACGGGGTTTGCTACCGAAAGGAGAAAGGTAGGTAGGTACATAGAAATTCAATGCCTATCTACCTTGTTACATAAACTCGAATACGTAAGTACTTACCTACTTACCGACAATTTTCTTGAGATCCGTTTTGAAATCTCGGTTCTAGATAATTATGTAGTTACCAATTTTTTTGACTTAATAAGTTACCTACTAAACTTTAAAGAAAAGTCTATTATTATCCTTAAAATATATATATATGTGTACTCAAAGCGGTAGATAAATGCAAATAGACTTTAATTAAATTACACCAGACGGCTTTAACGATATTAGTACGTTATCAGGCTGTTCTCTTATACTTTTAACAATGCGTAAGTGCATTGCAGTACTACATAACAAAGTTTATTACTCACTAATTGTTCGTATGTAGAATGTGGGACGCACTGTGAGCTAATAGAGCATAATAGTCTCGCGCAATGTAGCGTCACTTTTCACTAAATATTTCATTGCAGTTGCTTACTGCGTAATATGCCTTTAGCTTTAGAGTAAGGCCGTATACAGAAAGAAAGCTGGAAACTTATAAGCGCTTACCGGCGCTTGAAAGCGCTGGTCCGTTCTACACAAAGGAAGCAGGTTGAAGCAGGCTAAGCAAAATGGCGGAATGATTTGCTTGCAGTGGTTTATTAATTTTAAATGGCAGCGCCCAGCGCTGGCCTGCGCGCGTTGGAGCTTGTCGGCACCGTTCAGTGTTTATCGGCGCGCGTTCATGTTTTTCTGCGCAGGTTACCAGCGCTGTCAAGCGCCGGTAAGCACTTATAAGTTTCCAGCTTTCTTTCTGTATACGGCCTTAGAAAGAATAGTTAGGCCAGTTTATATTTACATTCTTAAAAGTGTTCTAAAACAATTATGTTTGATTGCTAGAATAGAATGTGAAGAAAACAACTTGTATTTTATTTACCTAGCTTTCGCCCATTTTACCCCTTTAGGACTGGAATCTCTAAAATCGTTTCTTAACGAATAAGTACTCTTCACATTGAACCAATTCTCCAAGTTTCATGTCTCTAGGACCAGCAGTTAAGGCTGTCCGTTGATGATATATCACCTAGTCTGTCACTTCACCATATACCAGATTATATAGAGCTAGGTATCCAGAGCATTTTCAATCTGTTTAGATTGAAATGAATTCGCACCAATTGATAGGATCATATAAGTATATGGCTGAGCCCGGTTGGCAAGTCGCCGGGGAGGAGAAAAAGGCGGCCACGGCGGCCAGAGTCGCCAAAAAGCGGCAGCGGCGGCAAGAGCGCCGCAAGGCCAAGAGCCTCGCGGTCAGGCTCCGCGCCCCTAAGTCTGCAGCGGTAGTACTTACCCTGCAGCAGGACGCAGAGAAAAAGGGCGTCACGTACGGGGCGGTCCTCTTGAAGGCCAAGGCAGCGGTCAACCTCGCTTAGATCGGCGTGACCGAGGGCCTGCGGCTCCGAGTCACGGCTTCCGGGGCCCGCATGCTGGAGGTCCCGGGGGCGGCCAGCGGCCCTGGCCGAAAGGCTGCGGGCGTCGCTCCAGGCGGAGGAGGTACAAGTGTCCAGGCCCACCATGCGCATTGACATGCGCGTCACGGGCCTGGACGACTCCGTCACAGGCGAGGAGTTGGTGGCCGCCGTCACCAAGGCGGGGGGCTGTCCCGCTGGCGATGTGCGGGTGGGCACCATTCGCTTTGACCGCTGGGATTGACCGATGGGAGCGGTCACCGTGAGCTGCCCCGTACCGGCGGCGAAAATAATTGCGGGAGAGGGCCGCAGGTGGGCTTGTTTTCGGCGCAAGTCAAGCTGCTGGAGCCCAAGCCTTTGCGATGCTACAGGTGCCAGGTAGGGCACCATGTGGGTTTCCGTTGCACCGCGTTACACCGTAGCGGTGACTGTTTCCGCTGCGGTCAGCCCGGTCACAAGGCCGGCCTCGTGCACTGCCGCGCCGCACTGCTATGTAAGTATGTGCGGCAGGTGGCAAGCCGGCTGATCACCGGGCTGGAGGCAAGGCTTGCGCCCCACCCACCAGGACCAGAGGCAAGGGCAGAGGGCCCTTTGACGCCGCTCCCGCTGCTGCCGCCGCTCCCACCGCTCCCGCCGTCCCCGCTGCTGCTGTGTCCCACGTGCCGCCGCGACTACCGAGGCCGCAATGGAGTGCCACTCGTACTCGGTGCCGTCCACGTAGACCCCGGAACATAAAGGGCAACCGAAAGAACATTAGTGGGTTTTAGTCAGTAAAAGTCTGACACGCCCTCCCGCCGCATGGCGGGAGAAGTCTTTTGATGATTTCCCACTCCACAAAAAAAAAGGATCATATATATCACATATAGATTGATTTTAGTTACCATGTAGAGCATAACTCAACTTCGATATATTCAGTGATTTCATTACATATGTATAGGTAATGCATGGATAATTCCGAACATACTCTCTACAGGACATAGCTAATTAGGTACATGGGTACAGAATTATTCTCTATTTGAACGCAACAGTAAACTGTATATTCGGTGAAAAGATCTTGCTTAAGTTTGCCTTTTAATTAACGAAGCAGCCTTTATTTAAATATAAATTGTTGGACTATAACAAATAAATCCCTTTCAAATCGATTAAATCGCCTCGGGCGAGTCGACATCGCACCCGTTGTCGTTTACCGCTGACAATGCCAACACTAAATGAAAATTAAACATGTTCTGTAACAATTAACCACACGTTCGGATAGGAGGTCCTACTCATTATTTATTTTATATAAGGGCGGATTTACGTCAAAAAGGTTACAGCGGTCTTTGGACCTGTGTACACGGTGCGTTGAGGCCGCGATTGACGCATAGCCGCCTACAGAGGACGCTGCGTCATCGCAACGGTTTGAACGAGAAACTTAACGCTCCGACGATTACAATGAATTCATCAAAACACTTCTCCCGCCCCGCCTCGTATTAATGGTTGCAAAATTAAGTAGCTAGCATACCTATATACCTACATGCGTTAGGTACGGCATCAGTTTGAAGTGCACAATTTAAAAGTAAAACGACGCAGTAAAAGTGCTGCACCGACGCAACGTGCCGTATGCACCCACTTCCTGAAAAATCCACAATCCCGATCCCCCGACTAATAAAAGCAGTGAGTCCATTTGCTATGTGCCGTCTGTCCTGCGACCGCGCGTTCCCTTACTGAGGCGCGCACGAAACTATGGTCTTCCTTCCTTACAGTGTCCGAAGAACAATGAGCCCTCTCCGGCGCCCGGCCACCTTTCTGGTTTGGGCTGAGTGAGAGGTTCACTCCCTCTCCATTCTTCATCTTCTCTCATAAGAATACAACAGCATCCCACGCATTCGCGCTTCTACCATGGATTGTATCACGGTTGCCCATGCTCCCGGCATGAGATCACCCACACCGAGTATCGCCACGAGTTCACACCGCTGCTGATCCCAGGCCAGCACTGTTCCAAAGTGGGACATAAAAGACGACCTACTGTACAAAATAGGCGTAGAAAGTTTTGTATTGTTCAATATTGTACTTAACTTTATTCAAGGTTCCGTAGAAAGGGTAAAAAGGGTCTATATTACTAAGGCTTCGCCGTCTGTTTGTCTATCACCAGGCTGTATCTTATGAACCGCGAAAGGTTTTGTTAAAAGCCCAAGGTATGCTTGAATTTAAATAAACTAGCTAAAACATTGGTTTTTATACTAAACGCACTATTAAACATGAATGTTTGTTTACCTTTTGTCAATTACCTTAATTCACCAGTCAAAAAACGATATCCTGCCTACCGGCGCGTTTGGTTTCATTAACCCTACTTCGATAAATCGGTCACGTGCGATTTTAATGGTAACTGGGCCATACGAGCTTTTCACTATTAAGTACTTACCTCTTTACATTTTGTTGTGTTTAGTAGGTACACAATGGGGTTTCTCTTGTTCACAAACCTAAGGACAAAACCCAGATTGGGCAAATTTTTAAATTAGACCAACAAATAAAAGTCTTAAAAACTAAGTCTAACATAAAAATTCTTCAAATAAATGTAACTTTCTGACAGCTGCATGACTGCATCAAAATCGAGTCAGCCTAACGCGAGATGATCGCGATTACCTAAACATAAATACATAGGTAGGGACATTCTTTTTTAAAGGTCGGCTAAATAAGTTATCTATTAAACCTTCGAACACACGTGATGTGAGACACAATAGAAAGACAATAGTAGCCCGACAGCCGGCTGTCGCTTGGTTGTTGAAAGGTTAACTTAGATTTGATTAGATAAAGTCGAAACAACCGAATATTTTTTTACCTTTTTATTTGTGAATTATTTTATATGTGATATTTGACGATAGATCTACACGGTATTATTTTTTATGGTACCAGGGACACAGTATAAACGGTCTAATATTCTTTCGTCAGTATACTTAGTGCACATACACAGCAGATACATGTTAAATTATGCTATTCAGTTTGCATTAGTCCTCTGAAGTAAAAATTGATCCTCTTACTTATACACTTGTTTTTTCTACCTTCAGCATAGTCTGTGTATAGTTTTTTTGTGAGCTTGTCTGGTTGAGCCAGTGTTTTAAATCCGATAAAAAGTGTTCCAAAATATTGTCCATATTTGAATCTAACATAAACAAAGCATCTTCTCTATTTGTAATTTTAGCGTTGTACGACTTATAAGTTTCAAATGGTATATTTGCAAATAATGACAAAATTTCTTCATGTAGGTCAACGTCGTGTACCAAGTTACTTTTAATATCTTGCCAAATAAGATCTAAGGGAGATAAGTCTTCAAAATGCGTTGGCAACCGTAACACCTGATGGCCATTCGCTTTTATAACTCTGTCAATGCGAGGCATTTCTTCTATATTGGCATGACTCTTGTAGAGTTGATACAATTCAGATTTATTCATAGAGTCACTGCATGGTACATTGTGCTTTTGTAACCATTGTATAAAATCGCTCTTGGTGTCAAGCATGGTTAAGGATTTTGACTCAGCTGTTCCATGAAGGGGACTGTTATCTAATACGACAACACTAGAAGGATTCAAAAATCCCAGTAAAATATCTACAACCCACTTGTAAAAATCATCTTCAGTAGCGGAGAAGCAATATAAACCATTTATAAAACCATTTCTATTAGATACTGCATGAAATAAGACACATTGACCACTACAAATGTTTGATGTCTGGCCATTATGTTTCCATGGGTTATTAAAATTGAGATCCTGATCTATTATTCTTTCACCGATATAATAAATTTCATGATTTTCTTGTTGACGTATTTTTCTTATCTTCCTAAGATATGAATATCTTTCAAATGTTATTTTTGGTTCTTCCAAAAGCAGTTTACGGTGATTATAAACTGTTTGATAATCAATACCCAGCATTGATAGACAATGCTTAAACTCCTTAGCATTTTGTATTTTGATACCAATGTTTTTTAATAAATTTATATCAGATTTCATCTTTTGGAACAAGCTTTCAAATGTAGGTAATTCCTTACGTTCATATATTTGGCTTAGACATTCTAGAATTACTAAATGAGTTTTAAAATCAATGATATTTGGTTTGGGATATACTGCAGTTTCATTTTTCTCAAGTATTTTTTGGAGTGTAGTATTTGGAATTCCAGTATAATACAAAATCCTTTCCTCACAATCTTGAAGAGGTACTTGTATTAAGTCACTTTTAGCTTCAAATTCAAATTTTTGTAACATGTTGATTACAATATTTTTGGTTTCCTCACTGAAAGTATACTCTGCAACATCTATTTGTTCCATTTTTGATGCTGAAAATAAAAATTATATGTGGTCAATATTAAGCCTTCCAAGGTACTGACTTCTCCCATCCTGGGCGAGGCGAGAGGCCGTGTCAGACTTTTACTGACTATAACCCACTCATGTTCCTCCAGTTGCCCTTTATGTTCCGTGGTCACGGTAACTATTATAAACTTAACTACTATATACTGGTAAATATTATAACATTCTGCAACCCTCTGGATAGCTAAAATCTTAAATTGTTTAAATTGGGTCCATTTTGAATTAGCGCCCAAAAGACTACACTTAATAGACAGGTGCTATAGATTCAGATATATTTTTTACAAAAATATTAGAAAAATAACTTTATTATTACTGCTATTTTTATATTTGAGTGCCTAAATAAAAAACTATCGTTGTTTTTATTCTACAACAGTTTTTAATTTGGAATGAATCTAACTAACGTAAAGACCCTAAAATTATTCCTAAGTACTTGTATAAACAAAATATGCTGCGTGCAAAATACAGTGATTAACTATAAATACCTTTTTGTTTATATTTCTAGCACATAATTAACTTAACGAAAATAAAAAATATAGTAGCTAGTTGCTAGTTCATAGTATATTTTTTACCAATAAAGACTACATTTCTTAAATACATTCATTCAATATGGAATAAAACAAAATGTTTAACGTTGTTTTACCTGTACCTAGGTCAAATTACAGCACTACGTCAATTACGTACTACAGTAAATTTTAACAAATTTTA
Source organism: Athetis lepigone (assembly GCA_033675125.1). NCBI lineage: Eukaryota > Metazoa > Arthropoda > Insecta > Lepidoptera > Noctuidae > Athetis > Athetis lepigone. Next base: position 10,910 of record JAWMCH010000054.1, on the reverse strand, counting down.
CGTGTTTTTAGCAAAACAAAATAGATAAGTACAACTTAAAAATGTAATGGTAAACAAACAAAACACTGGCTCTGGCTGCCGGCAATACAACAACAACAACACGAGTTCGGAGAATTTGACACTTGCTTGACATTGACACAGTTGACACTTGACAGAACGGAATAGACATTGTAAGTCGCACAGTAGGGATGCCCAAAAAAGTCTGTTGTATCGATATATCGCATCGTAACCACAGCATGTGTTTGTATCGATACGCGATATTATCGTATCCCTTTGTATCGATATATCGCATCGTAACCGTATCGCTTGGGTTTATTGATTAGGTAGATGTTCTCGTAGCTTGCTGCTGAGCAGAAATTGAGTACGTACCGCCTCCTGTTACTGTAATAACAGCTCCTATAATGCGTGTTATACTTAGGTACGTTCTATATAATACATAATATAAATAACAGGCTGTTGGATACTTGTGTTATGATAAAAATAATTTATAAGAACTGCAATGAGCTGGTGGTCGGTGGTAATGAATTGCTTAGCGACAACCCTCGTAATGAGTTCCTGCTTGTTCTCAATAGAGTTCGTATCTGGTGAGTTATCTGGTCAAGACCAAGGCAAAATATTGATATATTTTTCAATCAGGTTTGCAGAATACAGTTTTTATAGCATTATGGAATTCATGGAACATAAAGATACACACTAATAATCAAATTGAATGTTTCCCTAATTATTTTAATATTTATAGATAGTAAGGACTAATGTAAATCTCTAAAATAATAATATAAATTTATAGCAGTAATAATGTAATGTATTAACGACATACATATTTTGTAATTGTATCAATGACATATTCTGTAGTAATGTAATAATGCCATATAGTTAAACAATTTGCACGCTTGCTTGCAGGCTGATAGTGACTTTTAGGCTATATGATCTTCCTTTGTAAAAATGTAATTCTTGCAAATAAATATTATTATTATTATAATAATGATACCAGTAGTAATACTTACCAAACCAGAAAAACCTATATGAAATGATTTATTTTCTTAATAAAAGTGTTTGAACAAAAAAATGTTGCTCTATGAATACTGTCCCTAATAATTTGGCCACCGATATGGCCAACGATAGTATACAGTCATACAGTAATTTCTATAGTGAAAAAGAAAAACGTGCCAATTGCGAGTTAGACTCGCACACTGAGGTAGGTATTTACAATTCTTAGATTTTTCTTTTACTTGACGGTGCTGTATGACATTGCTTTTTACCACGTACTTCTAAGTCAACGTTAAGTACCCTATGAATTCCATTCCCTTGATAGTGTCGAAATATGCAATTTTTGTTACATAAACGGCCGTAATTTATTTAACCCTTAACTTGGAATTTTTTTTTTTCTATGATTTGTCACTGTTTCGAGGGACCACAGGTCTGAGTTTTAATTTCAATTCGCGCTGCTATTGTCTTTCCATTGTGTCCCGAATCACGTGTGTTTGAAGGAAAATTAAGTAGACCAAGTCTGCTATGCTCTTTATTTCGGGTCAGTGGGTCGTCTTAGGTTGTTTACATTGACAAAGAATGGTCAAAAAGTAAGGTTTTAAAAAAATAATTATTTTAACTACAATATGAAATCGCCAAACTTTGCAGCTTCATGACGAAAGGGTCATAATAAGTCCGAAATATTCAATCTGCTTTGAGCAAGCATGCAGCAATGCTTGAGTGCCCTCTCGTTATAAGAAAAGGGCTTTGGTCTACAGTGAGACCAAAATAGGCTGATCATGAGGCTGATAATGTTTTGAAAAATCCATTGAAGATAAATTATTTCGCAACTATTGTTTTTTTAAGCAAAATGTTTCTTTTTTTAGTAAATGGTTTCTGTTTATTGCGAATATCTACTGTGAAGCTCTTTTTTATTTTTAAGATGAGGAAGATTTTTATTTTATTCATTACTTTAATAAATAAATAAATAAACACTTCAAAGATCTACAAAACTGGTTATCACCAGGATCAAGGGCCTTCTGTGCTGTAATAGTTTGGTACTCACCCGGATTCGATGCCCCCCGACCTCATGTCTGAGTGATGTGCCCTAATACTACTAGTTTAAGGTATTTTTGCAATATAGACCGGTAACTACGATAAATAAATTATTTCATAACCTTCATCTTCTACCTACCAGCGGAATTGTAGTGTTTTAAAAAAAGGTTTATTTCAATAAAGGTTCATTTAAAATGCGTTTCCGGCTCTTCTTTGGGAAGGAACAAAAGAATCCAACATTTTATAAATATTTAATCCCTTTATGCCCACGTCAATATCCGAGAAACGGTTACAGTTACCTACAGCTGAATAATAAGTTCACGTTGAAATTCTGCTTTCTGCGCACTTCCTAAGAGTTGACCCTTTGATCACAGTTTTAATTAAAGCCCTCGCACATTTCTTAGTTTTTAAATTGCTTGATACGTCTGGGCTTAATTAAGGAAATTATCCTGCACTTACTCCGTAAAAGCCACAGTCGACCAGACGTCGTGCCTAGCTATCTATGTAGGACCTGCGTAGTTCTTAAAATTTTCTGCCCATTAACTTCGCTCTGTAATTAGACTTTTTTATTGAGTTCGTAGATGTCCAAGTGGATGGAGGAGGTGATGGACTTAATTTCAACTTGAATGATTCATATCTCACACAATATTTTCACAAAAAGTCCATGAGTGTACAAAGTTTTATTAAAATCGGTTTAGTAAAAGTACTTAGTTGCAAAACTATCTAAGAACGAATAAACTCTTTTTTAACACATAGTTACCTATTAGATGAGAAAAATAGTCTCTGAAAGGATAATAATAAAAACAAATGCATCATCTTAAGGAATCTTCGGCTAATCTTCAACAAAATCCAGGTTTTCTAAGAAAAGCAAACATGCACATTAATTTGAATATTTAAAATAACTGCGTTGCACAAAATGACACGAAGTCAGTTCAGTTAGAAGAGGCATGTAGTGTAGAAGGTAGTATAATAGATCACGTAGTCGCGCGTACCCGTAAACAAAGCGGCCGAGCGGCGACCCGACGCCCGGGGATGTTTATCGGGAAGCCTCGCGATGTATGTCGACGGGAACTCCACTTTAAATTTTTAAACATTCGCTTTAACGTCTTACACACAAGTTAGTACGGCGATGAGGTTCGGGCAACTAACGCTTTAGCCTTAAGAAAAATGGACCCCCTCTAAAAAGTCTGCTTAGGTAATGAAATTTTTAACACCTGACGCAAAAAAAGGAAGGTATAATTTGGCCGAAATGTTTGTGTGTCTGTTTGTGGCACTGTAGCTTTTAAACAGGCGAAACGATTTTTCACGATGATCACGATTTGAATGCGGTTTTTTTTAAATCAGAAAGTAGTACTTAGCGATGATTCTCAGACAGACTCGGGAGGGGACTGTGTTCCCGAACGCCACTTTGGTATTAATGAATTACCTATTTGTAAAGCAAAATAAAGATGTTTTATCAAAATCGGTACAATCGGCCAGCTGTTTCGAAATTATTAACTCCTTAATAATTCGGGGGTGGAGGATTTTTTAAACTTTTATTTACACTTGTTATAGGTAATTACTTTGCGACTTTGTACTTATAAGCTAGTTCAACAAACAGTTAGTAGTAGGTACAGTAAAAGTTAGTAGAAAATGTTAGTACTTTTATTAGGTAAGTACAAGTTTTTCTCCAATTTAGGTTTCCCAAAAATTAAACTGCAAAACGACGTTTCCGCCTGCAATATTGTTTCAGCTTATATTGTTATGAATACGTGGTGTTGAGCCGAGTCGGTTGTTCAGTTCTATAGCTATTGTTCAAAAACCCGTGCCATATCTAATTGCAGTGGGTACCGCTACTCTTCTCGTATAATTGCTATGTTCTGCTGCAGTTCAACTGGTTTTTGTTTGAAATACTTATTATCAAGTTTTATGTTTAAGATTTCTATTTATTTTTTGTGCAGAGAACAATTCTACTATGACCATATGTAACAAATTTATTACGAAAAAATTTTGGTAAAGATGGGATACAATTCTGATTCAAGAAGGTCTGACACCCCATCAGGCAGCATGGTCGCGACAAATTACCTAATATAAAATAAACATTTGATAATACCGCAAGTTCTTAATCTTAGAAATAGTTTTAATTTAGTATATTCCAGCGCCTACCGACTAACAGTGTTTTACTTAAAAAATACAAATTCTCTGACAATTTCTTTGACTTTCTGAAATTTTGATCCCGTGTTTTAAGCCCCAGAAACATCCATAATAATTTATACTAATTCTCTTTTACCCCATATTCTAATCTAAAGAGTTAAAATTTTAATTTACTCATCCAAGAGGCGTAGTAAACCATGTCGCTTAACTTCGAAGATCGTATTTTAGAGAGTAAAGCTCAATTAATATACTTCTAAACTAGCGTTGGGAAGTTCGGCGTTAAATTCCATTTTTGAGGTAAAGTTGCTGGAAAGCAATTCATCTGCGCTAGTTTTTTTGGAAATAAAACCAAATGTTCGGGAGCGTCAAAGCTCGTTAAAAGGCGCAAGGCTATGGATGTAATGTCGATGCTATAACGATCTCGGTGCAGTCACATCCGTCACTGACAAGAGTTGTGAGCATGTAGCTTGCTCGACACTGCCTCATACGTTCTCACTCAGTGATTCATTTAAGTTTTTGTCATATAACTCACCGATTAGTATTGTAAAAATGTCACGGATATTGTAATAGAATATAAGCATATTCCCAATAGTTAAGCCGCCTTACAAGAATTTGATTGTGGCTCAATAAGTTTTTCTCAGAGAAGGCAATGCGATGGGTAACAGAAGAACTATTTATGTGTAAATCATAACTATAAGTTAATGAATAGAAAAAGAATCACTGAAATGTATATGTCTTATCTTATCTTATCTTTTTGTGGGGCCGGCCCAAGCCGTAGCACTTCGACCCTTTTGGATCTTTTGTGCTGTATATGTACATAAATGCAAATTCAATGATTCTCTTCTAAAGAAAAACATATTAATAAATAAAAATGTTTCAGCCAAAGAACGGTAACTTTAAACAGTCCATAGACGTCATATCATATTTTGTGTTTGTAAAAAGGTTTACGCGCGCGTGACGAATATTTTTTCTAAAAACTAAAATTAAAAACAAATAATCGCAATTTTTCTTTTTTACAAGAGAGCATAATCATAGCATAGACATATTTTCTGGAAGTTCTAATAAGTACTATTTTGAACAGATCCTCATTGGATCTTTAAGAAATGCTGGCTTTCTTTCTTTGAAAAAATTATAAATGCCATTTGTGTTTATTTTTATTTCTTACTTTTCTCAACAAATAATGGCCGTTAACTGTTTTTTTTGGTATGACGGCCAATTCTGGACGTAAGTTTAAATATTATATGCAAACTCTTTCGTAGGTTTTATTACCTCGATAAATAAATTAATATATATTATTTAGATATATTAATATATAATATTAATTTTCTAATGATAATTATATATGTCAAATAAACCTTCTTTGACATTATTTTATAAAATGCCAAAAACGCGTCTATATGCAGGACAGTGGTGCTTAGAGAGACAGTGGTGCTTAGAGAAGATGTCAGTCTTTAACGCAAAAACTAATGAAGATGTTTTGTTGAAAATTTACGTAAAATAAAATTTGTATTTAGGAAATACGGGAACGGAAGAGTAACTAAAAATCACGTATAATGCTGATGAAGCCAGCATTATACAGCTGGCATTTAATAAAAAGACAAACAAAGATCAAGAAAAAATCTTAGTAAATTATAATAATAACATCATTTAAAAAAGGAACAGTACGTTCATTTAAAACTTAAAAAAACCCTACACTTTGCCCCAGCAAGAAGCAAGTGTGTATGTTGCGACTATTCGAACAAAAAAGCATCGTCAGTCTAGATAGTTTGCGGTTTTTATGGTTTCTTTTTCGGCCATGTCAGTTTTAACTTTATCATAGAATTTTCATAAAGAGAATTTCCAGAATCGAATGTTTTTGCTTAATAAGGACATTAAAAAGTTGGGCCGTGGTGGAAATTTACCATATTTGTGCTTTAAGACTTTGCTTTTTGTCAAATTTTGTGATCCTAGGTTAACAGAGGGATCTAGAATAATTGTAAATTGGATATTGGTGTTTGTGGTGGCACTGCATTAGCAACAATTTGAATTCTATGCCAATGTTTAGAAACTCATTAGGAATTAGAACTGCATTGGAAACGTAATAGCATTCCCAAAATACAAATTTTAATGGTTTGAGGTTGATCACGTCAACTGCATTATGCACATTCGATGACACGAGCCTTAAACCGTGGAAAACGGCATTGCATGGCTTCATGGCCTTGGTGACCCAGTACCCAGATATAATTAGCAGAATGAACATATGTAAATTTGGTATGAATTGGTCGAAAACTGAAAAAGAATGGATCTTTAAATTGAAACAAAACGTAACACTCGACACGTTTTGAGTGTCTAAATCTGTATAAAAAATCTATAAAATGATAAGGCCTGAGTTCAGTATTGCATGTATATATAGGAAGTAAATGAGCAAATTCAGTGTTATGAACGCACCAAAGTGTGCACGATGGTAATGCAGATCGTTAGATGACTGATACTGATATGATGGTGTTGGTTTATACTGTTTACCAAATTGGAATAAAAAGGTTTGCCAAAAACTAAAATAAAATGGTGTAACACAGAAAATTTGATTGACAACGAAATCAATAAATATTTTAGCATCGGCCGGGTGGATGGTGTCAAAGTTAGCGGTAAATAAAACACGAATAACGTTGTAGAAAAAAAATGATATTTTTCGCAATACATTTTACAGCTGCAACAGCGAGATCGCCAATGCTCTCCACTCAGTGATCGATGGTCCTCTAAAAGCTTAACGTAACACTTATTGCAAACGATGGAAAAATAGCTGCGAAAAAATTAAGTTATTTTTTGCGTAATATTCTTACTTCAGTGTTATCTTTCATTGCATTAAAAGATGGCCAAGAGGAATCTGATAAATGTAATTAACGTTTAATGTTTGAAATGACGGTACCATTTTTAGTTTAGTAATAAAAAAATGAAATGATTAACAAATACTCAAGGTTGTAACTCCTTAAGTTTAACAGGCTTCTTAAGAATCTAGACTAGACACGAAATCTGATGCGAGTTCAAGAGATGTTTGCCAGTTTTGTCTGGTAATAGTAATAAAGAAAATTCAATATATATGCCTCTCTCTCATTCTCGAACAATGAAAGTGCTGGCAGATCAGATAAATATTAACTTCTTGGCAGAGAATAGGCGAGGCATTTGAGAAAACATTGAATACATATTTTATGCCTACTTATTAACATGAAATGTGATGGGTATTCATGCAAAGTCTTAAGTCTGGTAACATTTGCTGGCTCAATCCGGTTCCAAAATAATATTGCCGCTGCAAAGCGAGCTATTCTCCCAAAATGTTTGTCTTAAGAGTGAATAATTACAAGGGTAAGTAATTGGCCTTTTGTATTGTGTTATCAGCTTAGAAAGATGCCTGTACTTAGTTAGTAAGCCCGCATATGAAACATAGCTTCTTTGTATGATATTACGGGTGTTTATAAACAAAGATATGCTCAGTACAGCTTAGAACAATGAAAACTTGGATAATATTGTCATGTAGGTATATTATAGTAAAAGGAATATGTGGAATTCCGAGCCTATTTTTGTGTAAAGAGCAAGGGTTCTCCAAGATACAAATATTTGCGGCTTTACACCGACCGTCTCTATCCGAGTTACACTGGTACTACCTACAGTTTTATTTGTCTTTTATCTTACAAACTTGGATTTTTCTCTAGTTCTGTTTGCCTTGCATTGATCTCCCGGCGTTCTACGATCTGCCGTTTCTTGATATTATTATTCTTATTGTACATAAGAGATTATTGTAGGTTATTTTAATGTAAATTATCCACTTTATATACATAAATAAAAATAGAAATGCACACATTTAACTGCGTAGTTTCATAGCAAAATTAGGAGCGTGTTTATCTTCCAAAATACCACACCAACTAAGTAAGTAGAGATACAAAGAGAAGCCTCTTTATTGTATTATCTCGCACAAGTTTGAGGGAAATTTGTCACAATCGTAATAAAGAAATAGCCATTAATTAATTAGTGCCGTCGTGTTTTCTTTGTGAGGGCGTGGTGTCTTCCTGTTTGCTGACCGAGGGAAAAGAAAGTTAGATTAAATGCGATTCATTGTCCGGCCATTGTAAGTAATACTTAAGAACATACGCCATCAGCAACCACACTAGTTAGTGGAGAAAGACTCAATTGATAAATTGAATGAAGCACGTTTTATGTGCTATATTGTCATAAATATTTAAAGGTGGGTTTTTTTAATGAAATTTTAATTCTCATATTGGCTTCCTTTTTAGGCCGCGTTAGGATAGCTCGTTATTTTTTACTCCTTTCCCTTGTTTCGTACCGAGATGTTATGTATTCAATGTGTGCCGGGGTTTCGGAATGTTTATAATAGTTACCGTGACCCTGAAACATAAAGGGCAATCGAAGGAACATGAGTGGGTTTTAGTCAGTAAAAATCTGACACGCCCACCCAGGACGGGAGCAGTGAAAATGTATCCTATGTGTTATTCATACATATAAAACTTATACTACTCGAAAGTTTAATAATTATTTTCTGCGTGAAATATTAAAAAACCAAAGTTCATGCTTAAAACAAAGTGTTTTTGAATCTGCAAAACCTTTCAGGAGGCAATTATTACTATAATTAATATATATTATAATCAACGATAAAATGAGTAAGTATTTATCTTTTTTTTCAACTTCATATTGGTAAGTGCGATGTTATAATATTATACCGTTCTTAAAACGCGGCCAGTCTGTTACCATCCTAAGACCGCACGGTCACATGAACAAACACACGGAAACGATAATTTCATAGATTTAAAGCATCAAGGTATATTATGAGAGTTGTTCTGAAAACAATCAAAAAACTAAAATAAAAATAATACCAGCCTATAATTGTCCCACTGCAGGGCAAAGGCCTCTTCTCATACAGAGAAGGCACGAGCATTGATCACCACGCTTGCTCAAGACGGGTTGGCGATTTCGGACTTATATTAACTACTAGTCCAGGTTTCCTCACGATGTTTTCCTTCACCGATGTCTGTGATGTCTAAGATAAACTTTAGAAAGTACTTACATATGAATTGAAAAAGTCACATTCGTACTTGCCCGGATTCGAACCCGCGACTTCTTGCATGAGAGCCGGGCGCCTTAACCACTAGGCCATCACGACTGACGAAAACAATCAAAATTAAAAAAAAAAAATCAAGTATTTTTGATTGTTGACCAGGTATCGTTTTTATATTATAATTACCTAGGTGTTTTATACCAACCTCCTAAAAGGTTTTGTCGTTTCCAAAAGGCACCTTGTATATTTTCTCTCTCAAATTATTCTGATCTATTATATTTACATACCTATAATTTATTAATATTTATTTACCTATTATTCTAGTTTTTATTAATATACATATAATTTACTTACCTCGGTATATTTATCTAAACGTTTAGTTTATTTGGTTGCGACGAGCGTTGTTGTTTGCTATTAATTTTATGCTGTTTGTTAGTGATAGAGTAAAATAAATTTCGAAAAAGCAATTTGCAATCGACCACTGGCTCAAAGGGCCAAATCTCGTGAGGCATCAAGGACCCTCTATTAAAATTAGAAACTTCATTTTGGCAGATAAATTGCTTCTTGACTTTGACTATGTTAAAGGTAAATACTGTCTGTAATCTGGGTCCGAGTGAGTAAATAAATTATAAGGCGCTGGTGGCATCTCTTCCGTTTAAAATTTATATTGAAAAGTACTTGATTTTTCGTAAAATTTACTGATTTAATCGGATTTGTATTGACATCGTGCGTATGATTTCAGTAACTTTTACAGTTATTCCTTAAATGACTAAGAGAAAAGAAAAGAATAATGTTACAATTTTAAACATATTTATGCATTTAAGCCTAGCGTTTCTAACCCTTCCTTGTAATCTGTGTGTATGACATGAGCATAAATACATTTCGATTTACCTACATTTGTTGCGAACATGGCCTAGTGAATACGTAAAGTGTTTTGTTGACGGGCTAACGCGACGCAAGTTGTTGTAAATGCATATCGAACTAATACCATTTGTCGCACATCGTTCCACGGCATTTCCAATTTGGCTACGGTTTTGGTGATTTACTAAAATTATCTAAATCGCTATCTATGACCTAACTACGCTAAATGGTTTAAGTTAGCTAGAATTTTGTAGATAATACGCGGATATTGCAGTCAATAATCTATTTTATGTGGTAGTTTTGCGCTGTTTTCAACTGATATTGGGCTAATGTTCGAAAATTTCACAGATTATATATTTTATTCACGTGATTTTACATTTTATATTTTGATTTGTAACAGCAAAATTCCAAAAGGGCACAATTCAATAATACCGTGGAGTAAACAAAGGCCCATTATTACCCCTCTTCATTACTCACTCCAAGGACTGCTCCGTTATGAAAAGGAGCAACTCTTGCGATAACAATTCGGATTTGTAGTATGCCCGATAAATAAATTATAAATACATTTAGCAGCGTACATTTCGAACCATTTCTCTTCTTACACGACTAGCCCATTTGCAGATCTCCAAACGGTGCCATTACTCAGCAATAAATTGGCATTTGCGCCGTCATACATAAATTACGCGAGCGCGCTGAAAACCAAGTTCTCTGGTAGACACTTTTTGTATAAATGTTACTTGTTTAATCTTTCATATTACAAATGAGAATAGAAATGGGTGTTGTGGCAAATGTATTTATTGGGTACACCTGCATCACGGGTGAACCTTTTTATGAGGTCAACTAACAAGTC
>JAWMCH010000053.1:0-25000 GCA_033675125.1 Athetis lepigone | reverse complement strand
AATCTAATGCGAAATAAATTCTAATGCGAAATGGTGCATTACTATTATGGTGAATAGGGTTTTATTCTTTATTCTATGACACGCACTTGACCGATTATTTACTATAATTTTTTCCATCAAGGCACGGGGGGGTTACATACCACTAACTGTAACTGCCAAACTTCGGTCTATTACTGAGAAATTAACTAAAAAACTAATGGAAAATCCCAATAACACCTGGGAATTGCACCCATAATAAACCCACGGTGAGTAATTCGACTTCTTCGTTGTTTTAACCCCCGACGCAAAAAGAGGGGTGTTATAAATTTGACCGCTAAGAGTGTTTGTCTGTCTATCTATCTGTCTGTGGCACCGTAGCTCTTAAACGGGTGACGATTAGGATGTATTTTTTATATGAAAGTAAGTTATCTAACGATGACTCTAAGACATGTTTCATCAAAATCGGTCGAGCCATTTCCAAGTTATGCGATTGTAATAATTTCGAGGCGTGGTTTTTATAATTTTAATTACTTGTATAGGTATTATTTTTTAGTTTAGTTAAAATCATCAAAGTGACCCAGTGTACAGTGTCATATTATCCGGCTTTACAGCGAGTAGACGATTTAACCTTTCAACGACCATGCGACAGCCGCGCGGCTATAGCGCTGCTATTGTCTTTCTATTGTGTCTCAAATCACGGTGTTCATAGGTTTAAAAAACGTAGAACTAGGATCCCTAGGCAGTTGGACAAGTGCAGCAAAAGCTAAAAAGATGGATGCCACCCATTCTGCATTTGACTGCCTAGGAGCATTTACGTTGTATTTACCCGACTACGGCAAAGCCGTAAGAATGGTATTTTTAACGGCGTTTTAAACAGTCTTAGGCTAAGTTCACATGGCCGCGCGGTACAAGATCAATATAAACAGTAAGGCTAAGTTCACATGGCGCGCGGCACCGCGCGGTGCCGCAACCGCGCGGTAATGTGAACGATAGTTACCGTGACTTAGCCTTAGCCTAACATAGACTGTAAGCAGAGTGTAACTGTTTGAGGGTACTTACCATATGTTCCACCGTAAGTAGCGCTTTAACTATTTTTCGGTTTTGATTAATAAGGTGTCAATCGATTTGTTATTATATTTATATCCCTATAACATAGGCTACATGACGTCCTAAAATAACAGCAGTCTAAGCTCAAAATGGGGTTTGTAAAAAAAAAGAAGCCTCCCAATGCATCGATATGCATAATACTCGTATCATATAATAAAGGTCTCGTGCTTATTTCAGACCAATTTGTGTTATAGTCAGGTTTTAGTTTTTAACTTTATTCTTGTGTTGGTAATGGTCATATCAGTTTTATGCTAACTAATAGTTATTACCATATGTTTCAGTTGACGTAGGTAAAACGCTGAATCTTCGTTCGTAGGCAAAGCATGGGTTTCTTTGTTCAGACTTGCCAAGATGACTTAACTTTATATCAACTCATACTAAAGCCTTGTCATTAATTTTTGAACTACGATGAAACAATGACCAATTCTAATAAGCCATATTGACTGAGGGGTCTGCGATTTTAAGAACTGCTGAATAATCATCGGGTCCACCTATCACGCTTCGCGACTTATGATTATGAATGTTTACTTATTCTTGTTGAAATCAATCAGTGAAATTATTAATATTGAAGGAAGGAACTTGATTTCCTTTCAGAGTCAAAGCATTTATTTTCATTAGATAAAAAAAGGCACTTTGAACCGTCATTTTCAAAACAAAAATTGTTTCTAGTTGCCTTTGATCTACTGTTTACATTTCTAGGACAATGAAAATCGCGCTTAAATTGCTTAAATCGCTTAAATAGCGCTTAAATCTAAAGCTTGTGTACTCCAGGAAAACGCAATCGCGAATCGTAGCAACATTCTACACAGTTTGGATCTTATACCATCTCGTTCCCAAGTAACTCTTCGTCGACGGACAACGGCTGAGCGCGGGTGACTGGGGCAGCCGCCAGACACTGGCAGCAGCGGCCACACCACCAGACGTAATGTGCTCGCGATAGATGGCATTCAGGTCGGGCGGCGATACCGTGCGGACGCGCGTACCTACTCATATTTCGAGCGCGCTCACCTCGATCGTTAAACATTTCTGAACTATCGAAAGTTTTTTTTACTGTGAAGTTTTTATTTAGTCTTAACTCTTAGCCGTCCATGCGGGTGTCAGTATTAAGAAATAAAAATAAAGTCACTTTTTAAGAGCTGTAACGTGGTCTCCTTTCTCTGTTGTGCTTGCCAATAAATTGAATTTTGTTACGAGGTGAGTAGTTGACGTTAGACGTATAAACACTGTGCCGGTGATAACGGAGAATGATGTGAATAGTGTTGTGTTTATGTTTGTGATGTGCGGTATAGTGTAGACGTGGGTTGTTTACAATGGGGTACGCATCTAGCGGCGCGGGGCGCGCGGCGCACGAGGCCCTGCTGGCCCGCCAGGATGCCGAGCTGCGGCTCATGGAGACCATGAAGCGGAGCCTTCAGGCCAAGATGAAGAGCGACCGGGAGTACGCCCTCGCTCTGTCCGCTGCCGCCGCGCAAGGCCAGAAGATGGACAAGTGTGAAGAACTTAACGGTAAAAATCCACACCACTTAACGAGAATTAACCATATTAGCACCGCTGAACGGTCTACTTGCATCATAACTTCTTTTTACTGTTATTCTGCTATTCGTACTGACGTAGCGTTAAATGTGCTGTTTAGGAGTGAGTGAGGCACATCCTTGATGAAGAAACCGTTGCATTTAAATGTGATGTGTTAAACATGAATCCGCGTAGGCTTAACTAACCAGTTTGTATTAGCAATCTTTAGTACATTCATACAACTCACTGAAATAACTTCATCCTAAGTCAAGGAAAACTTTTGAGGTTGAAAGTTCAAAAAACTTTGCAGTTATGTAGGTAGATAGCAATTTGTGCGAATTCGACGAAAGCTGTACTTATCCGAGATTCTTTGATTAAAGTCGTGGTTTCGTGAAAACATTTTTGCAATGTTTATTTAATCTCGTCCCAAATCATAGATTACATTTCATAGATTAATATTTTTAATCATTTTGAATAGTCCTACAACCTGATCGGTCCTCACGAGTTTCTGTTTCAATTTCCTATTTTACCATTTGGCTGTCTAGATATTTTAAGCAATGAAATGAGTGCTGTTTATTTCCGTACAGATAGACCTAGGTTATTTCCTGATAGCACAGATTTTAATTCTGTCAAATTAGAAGAAGGAAGTATTATTAATTAGATATCTGCCATAATTCAAATTAATAATTAAGATTTGGCACATGTTATTCAATATTAGATTGACCTCCACATAATTCTGACAATACAATGCTAAATCAAAAAGCTCATGCATAATCTCGCGGCGAAAAATATCGGCCGAGCTTTGAAGCAATTTATTTACAAGGAAAAAATAAATAATGATAACAGGTAAGTAAATGCAAATAAGGACACAAATTATGGAAATAAAAAAATAGATCAAAACTAGAAATCAACGATGATGTAAAACCAATATGACTTGCGATGGCAGGCGAATATAAAGGATCGGCATTTATAATCCAAAAAGGCAAACACCCTCTAGTCCCTATATTTATAGTAATTATATGAGTAATCTTACCTAATAATTATGTCAATTTTCATCAATATTCCAAATAGTAGGTGGAGCTGTGGGAGTTGTCATTGTTCTCACCATAACTGTTCCATTGTGGGCTGCCCCTACCATATGGTAACACGATTGTTTTGAAAGATCTATGAATAAAAGCCCTTTATTTGAAGAGACCTAGCAGTTCAGGTAGCTTTAGCTGGACCATTATTACCGTTAACTCTATTTGTTGGGTCAACTTCTGGCCATTCCTGCTCAAAAGCTTCATCAAACCGATCTAGTGTGAAATTGTGGTATATTCTTTAAAAGTTAGAAAGACTGAAGTCGGTTTTAAGTGATGAAGTGGTTAGAAGTGTACTAAATTGGCTTTAAAGAATCATTAAAATTGAAGAAGAATCTTTTTCTTGTTATCACAATTGCATTTGATTCCAGGTTACCAATGGAATGTTGTATGTTTAACAAATTTCCAGTATCATAAAATATGGTAGTTGTAAATTGACGATAAGTAAGTAGTCAAACAACTACATGTTGATATTGTATATCAAAATTATATAGTCATATAGGTATATCGTCTTGTCCATTAGTGATGATTTTATCGCAAGTTGCAACTCATTTTGATAAAGCATGCTTTATTTAATAATCGATATGTTTAAAGATACAGAAATATTCGCTAGATATTTTTTAACATTAAACAAGATAAGTAAGTATATTTGTCATTGAATTTAAACTGATTTGAGTTGAAGTTAAATATTTTAAAGCATTTTCAACATTTAATGTTGATTTGATCACTAGATTCCAGTTTGCATAGCAGAAGGGAACTTAAAGTTTATCAATGTGTTGATTAGTTAGGAATGCCATTACATTAAAAATCTAAAAAGAGTGTTAGTTGAATTTTGTGCCAGAAATCATTCAACAGTTTCGGCATGCGTCTAGACTAGACGTAATTTTGTTAGCATCAATAACCAACGTCTTAAATATTACACAAACATCCATGGGCGTGGTCTAATTGAAATAAATGGAGCATTTGGTCTTTGTGTACATCCTGGTGACCCCATTGCCCACCCTTGAAACTCGAAAACATGTCTCACTGGCCATATTACTGGCCAGATTAATGTGTAATCTATACTTTCTCTACATCTACTGCCTTATTTTATTCCAAATGTCTTCTTTGTTGTAAAAGTTTGTTATCGACAAATGAGGAGGTTCTATTACTGCTATAATATACGTAAAATGATAATATTTTTTGTCTTCCAGGCTCCGTAATAGCATCAGCTTGGCGAGCTATGACTGAAGAATGGGACAACATCAGCCGCCTAATCAGGGCCAATGCTGAGGCTCTAGAATCTAAAGCTCTAGACAGACTGACAGCTCTCATGACAGAGCGACGGAAGTCACGGAAAGTTTATCAGGAGGACCATACTAAAATCTCTTCGCAGTTTACACAGGTATGTTTAAAGTTAAGGAATTTCAGTGCAGGTCCATAAACATTTTATGTTCCTATCATACCGGTATAAAATTATATGGATATAAATAACCAGAACTATTTGTTTTATGAGAGCTCGCTAGGGCTTAGCTTGGGGCAATGTTGAATCTTGGTGTTTTTAGTCCACTAACTTTTTATGTCCTGTAGAAAACAAATGTTTGATACCGTTTTCGTATATTCGTGAACTCAATTACGTACATGGATGTCCATGTACGTAATTGAGTTCACGAATATTATTATTCTCCTTTATAAAGTTAAGTTGTCCTAGAACGATGCTGTCGGTTTAAACAGGCTCTTTACCTGAGCCATAAGTCGTAGGTTTCTTATCAGAAGTGGTATCACCGCATCGGATCACGTCTGACGTCGATAGCTCTCTGACTCACGCACTATTTGACTATTTCTGAAGTTTTTTTACTCAATCACGTACGTTTTGTTTGCGTTGATCGATAACTTTCTAGTTTCTGCGCTTTCTGTACGAAAAAAAATATACTTTGACTTAGACTAAATGTATTCTTTTGTAGTGTGAATTCAGTGCACAATGTTCGCAGTAATCAGATCACCGTTTGCACATATCGAGTTTATGTTTATTTTTTCTAAACGACCATGTCTAGAGCCGAACAGTCGGCACACGCGGCCCGTTACTGACCGGTTCGGTTAGCCTCTTAGTTCCTCGTCCGCTTCCTATCGACGATCTACTCCCAGTACCTGATCCACGCAATTAGGTCTTAGCGAACGGTGCGAACGAAAGAACAGTGTCGAGGCCAGTTTGCAACCAGATGTTAACGTTACCACTCCTATACGTTGGTTGTAGGCTAATCGATCTTATCCGATTTAACTAATGACTTGTACCACTGGTTGCCATGATGATGGATCATCTTCTACAAATCTACAACAAATTACAGAAAGAAACATGCGATTATAACGATTTACTTCCAGATGCAATAACATAAATCGATTTCTTATTCGATACAAACTAACGTTTTACCGGATCGAATCTCGAGAAGGGACCAGTTTTGTGGAGTGTATTTTTGCAGCTTAAACTTCTTGTTAAACCATAAACCTGTTTATCGAGATTAGGATTTCGAAATGCTCAGATATCATTATGGACGCCATCTCGTTTACGATTTGGACTAATGCCAATTTTTTGCCTGAGATGTAAATAAAACAAGCAATAATGGCGCCGCTGTGCCGTGTGTTCGTACCCGGTCGTGCCCGTGCCTACCACCAACATTAAACACGCATCTGTTAACATTTTATCTGAAACTTAAAATTAGGTTGCGCTCTATTTAGCGATGCTTACTGGTAATAAATGAGTTATGCTTTCGCAGAATCTGTAGGTATCATTCTGAGTAGTCGGACGACTAGAGCGCGAGACGCAACAGCGGTGTGACTAAATGTTAGAAAGTTAGTTACCCGAGTGTCATGGCTCGAAGCTACAAGCGGCAGGAAGGACATTTGTATGCCAGGGAATGCACTCGCTCTAATGAATGACTGACATTAGACCGCACAGTAACGACCTCCTGGAATGCGTGGGACGTTACCCAGAGAATTACAATTCAGTTCACAGAGATCACTGTCTACTTGAACTTTTTCAGTTAACAAAGGATTACGTAAGCCTTTTGATCAAAGCTTACAACGATGACTTTGAACTTTTAAAATAACGAATAATCTTGGTTGATGTTATAAAAATGAAAAAGGAATGAAACTGGAAGTTGAATAATGTCTAAATAATGTTAAGCAATCATAATATTGATCGGTAAACAAAGCCTCTGCCAAAGCGACCCTGGTACGGTGAGAGGTCCTTCGCCCTCTTCGTCTCTCTTTCACGCGGTATCATTTGAATGCATCGGAGAAGGATGTAGACATAATTTCGTGATTTGAACCTAGTCGCGTAAAGTGAGATTCTGTATCGGGATTGGTTGCGCGGCACCTGTCAACGTTCATTGGCCCTGTGCCTGCACTGAGGCGCGTGCACGACTGATTTCTTTTTAGTTTTACCTTTTTGGCCATTATTTTTGCATTAGCAAATTAAATTGGACTTCGTATCTGTACAATAGCTGGCGGTTATTTCTTTTCTACTTTTATCAACACCATGTGGCTTTTGAAAGTTCCAAAAAGGAATGAGGATATCCATAGGAAGCTCCCTTGTTCTATAATAAGTTAACAACGTTTTACCTTATTCCCCTATGAATATTAATGATTAAATTTGCGGTTTTAGTCCGGACTCCGGACGTTAGTCATGCTGTCATGAGTAGATATAGAAATCGATTTAACACAAAATTCGCAAGTGCGAATGACATCGACATTACGAACTCTTCTTTTTCGTGTTGTGCCGGATATAGTAGAATTTACTAGGCCTTTCAAATCCAATTGGAAATCTAGGGTCTCGCCGTGTCCGAGTTACAAAACGAATGAAACGTAGTAAGTGGGACAAAAAACCAAGACGTGCCTCTTATTGCCAGTTTTCCTTGTGCCTGTTAATAATTCTCACCCAGTTTTGATGACATCTTAGATGAGATACTGCAAGCTTTCCGTAGAATTTGTATTTGTTGCAAATTGAAAATTTAGTAAATAGTTTTATATTCTCAATGTTCCATGTGTGTGAATACCAATAGCTCTGTTACATAGATGACTAACTTCCAAAATTAATAATGTTTCTTACTTTGTCTCAATCCCATTAAGGTGGTTGCAAGTGTGCGGTTCTGTAAGCGTAAATAAGGACATAGATGCACCGTTTGGTGTCAACAAAAAGATTTTGATCTAAGCTGCAGAAAGCTTAAAGATCAAAATCTTTTGCCGGTTGCCTGCAAAGATCTAAAAACTGTAAATTTTGTGTAACTGGCTGGTCTCTTTTCGCTCACGCTTGGTCTACTTGGTACCTGGTAGTCTGCAGGTAAACCTCTCTTGTACAACGTAGCGTGCATAGCCACCATAAAAAATCAATGACTGGCTGCGTTTGCTATCTATAAACCTTGAGGGATTGAGTTCCTATGAGAGAAAATTTAGATGAACCAACCACTGTTGTTATTATTAAGGAACGCGTTTTACACGTCATCAAAGTAATAAGAACATCCTAGAAGCCGGGAGGTGAATGTCAAGTATGTGTAGATTAACTCATTATTGCATTTTTGTCGCTCTCCTACATTAGGGTAATTTCTCAGATATGTCAGACATGGCATAGTTGCAAACCTTGCAGTCCACTGTATCAAATAGTTTTTTTTTTACTTTTCTCAAAAGTATTATGCGTGTCAACATCGTGAGGTTTGTTGACATTGAAAGTCAGGATGTTGATAAAGTAATAAAAATAAGTAGACAGGCAGGTACATTTACTTACCACGTTTTCTATAGCTTAGAATAAGTGGAAAGGTCACATAGTAAATACTTTAAAATTCATTACAGTAGTACTACATAAAGTGCGTATTATCTGTTAACTGGGTCATGTACAGAGCACGCGGAATTATAAATACGTAGTATTTCTAGACTATGTGTAACCTAGTAATTAGCCGTGTGAACATCAGTCTCTGACATTTTATTTCTTATGCGTCTGTAAATAGCTATCTGGTCTGTATTGCAAAATATCCGCTCGACCAGTAAGCCTACGGAAATAACTTATTTTGTAATATTTATCTTAGGCGTTAATTTTTTGTCGTAGATGCTTGAATTTGTGCCAATATTTTACGTTGTTACAAACATTTTGATGTTAAAACAGATGGTTTAGCCGTTCCCTTTAAACAATATTCAATTGGATTCAGCAATAAGCAAAGTAAAATCGTGTCATAGATATATTTAGATGTGCGTATAGACAACTAAAATAATAATTATGTTGAGCAAAAAATTAAACGAGTAAATATTTTTTCTCAAATACAGAATAGCCGAAACTCCGAAAGCAATTTATAACAGTTTGTATAAACGGCCATGAAGCCATTTGAGTAAATTGTAATAATACAGCTAAATTGAATGGCCAATCGGTAACCGTATGGAGCAGTGGAGCTATAGATTGTATACGAGATGTAGATGAAGACATTGTTATAACCGGGAACTTGATTGTCTAGTAACCGATAGGCGTCGTTTCCGGCAAAGCCAGAGATTTATTCACTCTTTTACACACATAATGTTCAGTAGACGACATTTATTTAGATACAGGAACATTTATTCTTAGACATCTGTCTGGAAGTTTTAGACACAAAAAATGTTGAGGTTGACAGAATAGAAATAATTGAGCGTAGTAAAAAGTTCGACGACAATTTTCTGCAAAAACTTTGTCTTGCTCATTGCGGAATAGATTTAGACGACTATCCAGATGGTGATAGGTAATCAAATTGATAGACAGTCGCATGACATGACCGGTTCAGTTGGGAGCCTGCGACGCCCATTGTTGCGCAAGAATCGAATCGTCTCATTAGTGGGCCGAGCGCGGGGAAAGTGAAATCAACAGACGATCAGTGAAAGTCTCAATGACAGTTATCTAATTTTGATTGCAGGTTGGTAATTATGACGCGTCTGGCCGTGGGTGATCTCGGACCAGTTTAGGGAAGATCAATTAGGGACGGGTTATGATAGCACCTACACCGGTTCTACGTCGGCTGGACCCAATACTCAATTAGTTTCTAACTTCCGTCAGTGTCTTCCGCACTGATTTTACTTGAATGTCATTCTCTCTATAGTAACAAGAATAAAGTAGATCAAGGTTTGTTTAATGTTCATAGAAAAGGTGTTCCTTCTCAGTGAATGGCCATGTTACCAAATAAACATAAATCGAAGTCCAAATGTATCAGTATAAACAGTTAGACGTCGATTTTTGCTTTACTTATCGTTTATATGATTTTTGACTACTGTTATCAGTACCACTAGTATCAAATATAGAACGCTAGTATCATGTAATTAGTAATTAATTAACTACGAAGGAATTAATTACGAAGTGTTAGAGTACCAAAGATCGGGGAATTTCAAGCTGATGACATTGACAGTAAGTACCTACAAAACGACATTATGAGAGACGATCGGTACCAGTTACTAGCACTTAGCAGCAACACTCAACAGTGAGGTTTTATCTATGAAATTGCATTCCAATGCTGAGTCAATAGGCAGTCTTTGTTATCCTTAACGAGTTCCTCAGATACCGAACAACTGTATCGTTATTGAATGGAATTTCCTTTTACCACAGATAGCATTATCTTTTGACATTACCGTGTAAATATCAAGGTCACTGCCTCTGACTGCACGTGCCGATTATACAGATATTTATGCGTATTTTTACATCTAGTACTAATTTACTAAGGTAATAAAACTGCTTGTTGCTCAGATTTTGATGTATATTCTAGTCTAGACTTTTGGACTAGACTGAAATTTAAATGTAAAATGCAAACGACTTTTGTATAAAGCACGTAGCTGCAAACAATTTTTAAACGACAATAAATGTCGTAAGTCTTTTTGCTGAAAAGTTAAATGTTGCAGTGATAATATCGGGACAGCAGTTGTCTAACAATAACTTCAACCTGATACAGATAACTCAAGCTTGCCAGAACAGAGAGATTCAAAGGCGTTCTCAATATCTGTTCTAAATTGTATAATCTACCACTGTGGGGTTTTTTTTTTTTTTTTTTGGTGTGTGGGAAATCATCCAATGACTGCTCCCGTCCTGGGTGCGGCGGAAGGGGGTGTCAGACTCTTACTGACTAAAACCCACTCATGTTCCTTCGATTGCCCTTTGTGTTCCAGGGTCACGGTGACTACTATACACATTCCGCAACCCCGGCAGGCGTTGGCCCTGTTAGGCCCCTTCCTGTGGTATGATCTACCACTGTAAGCTCGTGTTTTATTAAAACCAGCAGTTAGCATGAATTGTGGTGACGACATGGCATAATTCCAATAGTCACACCGTGGCGTCATGGTCGGTGGTGACAGAGACGTTTAATTAAAGTAACTGCTTCTTGAATAAAACTGTTGTTTGCTTTGAAACAAGTAAGTATGTCAACAAACTAGGAATTATTAATTGTTGTATGTTGTGTATTGTGTTAATTACATCATTATTTTGATCTTCATCTTAAAAATGGAGGAGGTTCTACGATCCACAATATCTTGATAATTATTATCAAGAGAGATTTATTTCATTCTCGGCGCGGTTCCATAAAAATTTTGTAAAGATCTGATGTGGACCTTTGGAGGTGTAACAGCAAATAAAATCTTCAACAAATAACAGCATACGTACTTTAACTTGGTTGGTAAATTGTATTAAGGATCAAATATACTTGCCTGTTAGACATCCTATCCGCGGTTGGTGGAGTGCGAAAATACATATATTTGCTGCTTAAGATATTTGTGTTACCATTTTTTTAAGAATAGAGTTTGGACTGGATACGAATAAGTAAAAAATAAAAAGCTTTTTGCATGAAATAAACTGTATATCCGTTTTCAAAAACATCGGCGTCTTTTGGTATGCGTTACCCAAAAAGCTTTTTTTTTCCTTTGGATTGGATTTAATAGCCTAGTAGTTACTATAAATATAGACTGTGAAGATCGATCAGATGGTTTCTTGAGGGTAAATAAATGCATAATTCAAATAATAGCTAGCCGCTTAGTCTTTCATTCGGAAATCTTAACACATCCATTTATTAACTGAAATGTTTTAAGGTATTTCTTGGCAGGTACTTACTACCTGGGATTTAGGAAAGAAATAATCTCAGAACATGGATAAAAAGATTT
This sequence comes from Athetis lepigone, assembly GCA_033675125.1. NCBI lineage: Eukaryota > Metazoa > Arthropoda > Insecta > Lepidoptera > Noctuidae > Athetis > Athetis lepigone. The sequence goes on along the minus strand of JAWMCH010000053.1, from coordinate 13,199 downwards.
TTCTTAACTTAGATAAAAAATATTGCATTATATACTTACTTCTGCAGTTCTATTAAAAAAATAATTATACTACATTAAGTACTTACATATTTACTGTCTTCAGGGTACATTTTAACTACTAGCTTTTGCCCGCGACTTCATCCGCGTGGAATGATAGCTTCCGTTCCCGTGGGATTTCCGGGATGAAAACTATCCTATGTCCTTTCTCGGGCCCCAAACTATATCTGTACCGAATTTCATTCAATTCGGTTCAATGGTTTAGGCGAGAAGAAGAGACAGACAGACAGACAGAGTTACTTTCGCATTTATAATATTAGTACGGAGTGTAATAAGAGAATCATATATACGTATACATATTTCGCATGATTATACACATTGTATATTATGTAAAGATATTTACACCGGAGTTGTGTAATAGTTATAATAATTACCATGGCCCCGGAACACAAAGGGCAACCTGGCAACCAAACCTGGCAGCAACCAAAGGAACATGAGTGGGTTTTAGTCAGTAAAAGTCTGACACGCCCTCCTTGATTCATTTGATGATATCCCACTCACCAAAAAAAAACACATATACGTAAGCACTAATTTTAACTATATATTTGTTGTAAGTATTTAGTCAATGTAATGGAGGCACAGGCAATAAATTAAAGCAGAATGGCCGTCTGTCAGAGACACGTCGTATTAACAACACCACAGTATATTGCTTAGAAGTTTTCTCTGAAATCATTATATTGACAACTCGTTCCCAAAGTATCCATAACTACTCCTCGGGGTCTACGACGACCTGCAATTTAAAGCAGAATGGCCAGATGCCAGAGGAATATCGTATTAAATTTAAAAAACACCACCCATATTGCTTAAAGGATTTCTCCGAAATCGTTGGTTCTTGTTTGTTCTGTGAGTACATCTGTAGTCTATTTAATCATTATTTAGACCACTGATTCCCAAAGTATCGACACCCAGCCACCCAGGGTCTACGACGACCTCCATTGTATATAATATTATGTCAAAAAATGATGGTTTGTAAATCAAGGTTGTCAACAATTGTGAATCTATTTTAAATAGGACATGATTTTAGCTTTGATTTTCTATAAATGGTATTTTTCCCTCAAAGTATTGGGGTCCATTCAAGCGTTAAGTTAGTAAGTAGCATAGTCGATTTGAGTTTTTCTGTAGTGCATGGAAAGGTGAAAGAAGGTAAACATAAGCAAATGTTCATAAATAATAATGGGGTGGGGTCTACCCAAGACATTCGTGTCGGTGGTCTACGTGACCAAATAACCTGATTTAGACTAACAAGAATCAACTTAGCCTTTCTTAGTTTTTTAGTAACTTTTAAAGGCCTGTGACAATGCCAAAAAAAGGGGCTTTGGCAACAGAGTAAGTAGTCTTTCTTGGTTTTTAACACGGGTTTTTAATATAAAGCAGTGTCGTAATGGTCGGTATGCTTTTGGGAGTGCGTGTGCCCCCTGTGTACGCAATTACGCATAATGACATAAAAATGGTGATTACCAAATTAATTTGAGTCAGTGAGGGTCAACAGAGTCCCCGTTCCTTGCACTACCCAGCCTATATCTAGCCGTGCCACGGGCTTATAGTTCAGGGTCCTTGTAATGCCTAAGATCTCCTGGGGTCCGTGGCACTTTGCCCCTACCTTGTCACCTTATTGTTACATCACTGGGGTCAGGTCAAAATTACAGTAAAGGTCTCTTCAGCTCCCTTTTACTTCAATTAAGTCCAGAATTATTTTTTTCGGGGTACAGGATTTAACAGGATTTATTACTAAACTAGCTTTTGCCCGCGACTTCGTCCGCGTGGAATAATAGTTCCCGTTCCCGGGGGATTTCCGGGATGAAAACTATCCTATGTCCTTTCTCGGGTCCCAGACTATATCTGTACCAAATTTCATTCAAATCGGTTCAGTGGTTTAGGCGTGAAGAAGAGACAGACAGACAGACAGACAGACAGAAAGACAGACAGACAGAGTTACTTTCGCATTTATAATATTAGTAAGGATATACCCGCGGGTGTTAAGTTTTTGTCACCTGTCAAGTGTGTTAAAATATAATTTTTATACATATATTTACTAGTGTAGGTATTAGGACAGAAATAGAACATTAAAACCACATGTATGATAAGATAAAAGGTGTAAACAATGAGTTTATCAATAACGACAAAAGAATACAAAACAATATTTTTATTATCACAGACACGTTTACAAACTTGGTAAAGGTTTGCTTGATAATGAGAAGTCCCTATTAATTAATACATTGAAGGAAAATAAATTATTAATCATAACTTAATAATACAGATAATACCTATTTTGGCAAAAAGTAATATAAATAAACTAATGACTAAGTAATATAATAAATATAAATAAATTAATGATGGAGTTCTTATAGAAAGCTGGCCTTCCAGAAAAGGACACGTTCATCACACACGTCAGGTCTATGTAACAAGTAGTTCCCCGCAAACGCAACACGTGGACTGATGTTGTAACATCCGTAATGAATTCGTATTTTATATGTCCTTGTTCTATTAAACTTGAAAATCAGTGTTGAAATATTCACGAAATGCGTTTTATCCTTAAACACTGCCTTCTACTCCAAGATTGTCCTAGTGTAGCTTATTCAGCTACTGTCACTATTATTATTTCTTATTAAGCGTCTTCTTTACATAAAAACTGATGAACTTTTCGAAAAGAACTTTAAGAGACTTTTTCTGCTTTGAGTTTTTCTTCAAGTTAATTATTTCGGGCACGTTCCTAGGGTTTTCAACATTTACGTCACTGTTAATGTTACACACATTTACTTTCACTGTATTACTGGCACTGATCATTTCCACATTTCCGTAGTTGTCCAAAATATCTATACTGCACTCATCACCAATGATCGTAACACTTCCCACGTTCCTACATATCCTTATGTAGTTGTTGTTGCCTACAATCTTCAATCGATGATTGTTCTCTTCCATCTCCATTTTCAAATTGTTCCCGATCAGTGAATATTTCTTCATATTTTTAATGTTGCTTAGCATGTGTCCGTCACCACATAAACTAACAAATGAACGATCTATTGAGTTGTATTCCTCTTATATTGTAGATTGAACGCTCGGCTAGTCCGGGGCATTTTTATGGTGAATCCCCGACCGACGCGGCGCGCGGTATGATTTCATCGCGGTGTGTTTTGTTTTTTATAATATTAGTGTTTATAATTAACGCTTCTTTATCTCTGTATTATTCAATCCTTTCCATAACTAATTACGGATTTGACCTATGCCAATCTGTATCATTTGTTTCCAATGATTCTATGCTGCCTTTGTAGATCATCCTTACGTATATTCACAATAGGCAGTTCCCATGGTATTTGTTGATAAAAAAAATTATATAATAACAATTAATAATTTTTTATCTAAATCTTATCAGTGCCTGGTAACTTTGGCCTGAAGTGTCGTTTGTCGTTTGGATGGATGGATGGATGGATTGTCAATATGCGTGAGCGGCGAAGGTCGAATAGCCTTAGGTGCCGCTCTGTAATATCTATCTCGAGATCATTATGATCTATTGTAGTTGTAGCCGACGACGAGACGTATTGATTACATCAGCATAGATTTATCAAACCAATAAAACAGCCGTTAACCTGGTTTGACGTCAACAGTTCCACATCCAAGCATCGTGTAATGTTTTCGATTACAAAAGATAGGATCAACGTTCGCATGGTGTTATCGTGTCGTTTATAATTACGTATTATTATGACGAGAAGTTTTGTATGAAATCATAACATCAGGCAGGGTGGTTGCAATTTGCAATCGTTATCGTGTTCATGTATTCAGGTTTGTCTGGTGCAGCGATATAGCGCAAATTACTCACTATACTCGCCTTTGTTGACGACGCCGCCATTTTAATTTGGTCGAGAATAACCGTCTCGGTTCGGTTTTAGTTTCGCGAGGAGGCGGCTGCTCGTTAGACGATCACCGGGACCTGTTATTTGCCTCGCCGACAATCGCATCCGACTATTGGTAACTCTAGAACGCCTCTTTCATCTTGCGTGAAATTGCCTTTTGATCGTTGCTTTTAACTTGTTTTGTGTCCGGATGAATATGTTATTTGGACAAAAAGTTGATAGATTCAGGTGGATCGATGCAGACTTGATTTGTTGAAGTGGGATTTGAATATATTTTAAAATTTTCTTATAATAATTACTAACTAACTGTACAAAAGCCTATGTCTATTGTAGAGAAGTCAATACACTCGGAGACGTCAATAAAGGCTAGATTGTAAGGAATGTCTTGGGGGCATGACTTTATGCTAATTGTGCCTATATAGCAGGCAGTCCTTGTGCTGTTATTGATTATATTCGTGCTCATTAGGCTCAAGTCAATAAAGCGCGTTGTTGTTGGCTGCGCGTCTGCCCCTGAGTGCCCCACCATTTATTATCTGGCTGCAGAACTCATCAATTACGGATAATAATTCGAGACGCAGCAGAAATAGATCAAACTCATGCGCATCGCATCTGATGCGTGCAATCACGGCCGCATCTGTTCAAGTCCTTTAATTGCATTTTGATTTGGTCTTGGCAGTTGTAATTCATGTTTTGTTAAATGGCCTGACATCCTGCCAAACAAAGATATGGGTAATTAATAAATTTTCAGAAGAAGTTATAGGATGACGGATTGCTATTGATTGAAGCGTATGTTTGTAGCATCATGTTTATTGACTCTGTCTGTCTGTCTCTTCTTCACGCCTAAACCACGGAACCGATTTGAACGAAATTTGGTACAGATATAGTCTGGGACCCGAGAAAGGACATACCGAGGATAGTTTTCATCGGAAATTCGGAACGGGAACTATTAATCCACGCGGACGAAGTCGCGGGCAAAAGCTAGTTTCACATAAGTATTAAAAGAGTTTCAGAAGAGTATATGGACCAATGTAGAAGAAATAAATTTTTATGTATAACACTTGCAAAATAGCGAAACTGACTCAAAAGGTCTATATTTGTGACAAAATTAGGGTGTATCCCATCTGGCCCGGTGACGTGGCCCGGTACCGGGCCACATGGGAAAAAAAAGTTTTAACTGGCCCGGTGATATGTTTACCGGGCCAGATGATACAAATCAAGTGCCATCGTCCCCGGTAAGGGGCGAAAAGAGGATACGCCTCGTAATTTGTGAAATACTAACTATATGCATCTATGAAAGGGATTGAACTTATAAATCAAACCGCTTAGTAATAATCACTTTTTATTGTGAATAACGCGATATATCAACTTGTGTTATAAATCTCAACTTGAAATAGACTTCCTGTAAGCAGATTTTTGAATTTGAACATATTAACTTCGATAATTTCAGAATTCTCTAACGCATTCTGCAGTTGTTCATTTTTCGCGCGAAGGGCAGAATGGTGTGCTTTAAAAGAGACATTTTTTTGAGCCCACTGTTGAACAGTAACGTCATTTTACACATGAAACAAAAAGAAAGGGAAGGAGTTACAACTAAGTTAAAAACCACCCGTACACAAGTAGCCCTCAGTGCTGTACTACTCCTTCTCCCACAAAAGCGGCTGGTGGTATGTGGCTGCTCAAAGTCCTGATGATGAAAACAGCAAGATATTTCGTTATTTTATGTTAAAACAATGGTTGCGTGATGATTTTATAAACGTGTGGTGCGATTTCGGACAACGCCACCGTACGACAAATGCACTGGAAGCGTGGCACAGTAAACTTAACAAAACAATTAAAAAATAGCAGCCCAATATGATCGACATTTTAAAAGCGCTTCATACTGACGCCTCTTTTAACAAAACAAGATTAGTGCAAATTGCAAATAAGATACCAAGTACTCGACGCCATTCAAAGAAGGCCATGCTTCGCAAAGACTTTATTCAGGAGACAACCATGGAGCTCATGACCGGTCAAATAACCGTCGGTCATTTTTTAGAAAAAATGCGTTAAAGAATTCGAAATTATTTATTTATTTATTTATTTATGGTTTACCAACAGATGTTACAGCTAATCATGACTTATGTTTGGTAGACTTAAAATAGACAATACTGCACATCCAATTAAAGGTAAACACCGCATGCTTAGTGTTTTACAGCTCAAAAAGAAGATGAAAAGTTATGTTATTATGAGTGTTAGTAGCTTAAACTAAATATTAATACGGTAGTTTCCACCATTATCAATTATTTATTATCGAAGTTAATATGTTCAAATTCAAAAAATCTGCTTACAGGAAGTCTATTTCAAGTTGAGATTTATGACACAAGTTTATATATCGCGTTATCCGCAATAAAAAGTGATTATTACTAAGCGGTTTGATTTATAAGTTCATTCCCTTTCATAGATGCATATGTTAGTATTTCACAAATTACGAGGCGTATCCTCTTTTCGCCCCTTACCGGGGACGATGGCACTTGATTTGTATCATCTGGCCCGGTAAACATATCACCGGGCCAGTTAAAACTTTTTTGTCCCATGTGGCCCGGCACCGGGCCAAGTCACCGGGCCAGATGGGATACACCCCAAAATTACGGGTTAAGAATGCTGACATCGATGGACGGGAACAAATGACAATACATCATTAGAGTTATGATACTGGGAATATTTTGGCGTTGTTCTCGATCTACATACGTTACATATTAATCTACTTACAGAATACAAAGACCATAATACGTTACGTTATCGCAAACAAAGTCGTTACATTTAGTATTGCGTCACCTTTGCTAAAACATGACCGGTGACCGGTCGCTTTGATCATGCGTAGCGAAATCCATAGGCGAAATATTGTAAAAACCTTGATTTATTTGGGCGGAGTTTAGCTCGAAGTCGAGCCAACACGTTTGATGCATAGTAAAATCCGTATGCAATAAACATTTGCCTAGCAAATTGTTGGCTGTTGTCACTACTATTTGTGCAGCGCAAGTCAAATGAAGTGTTCAAAACAACAGTACTGCTAATACTTAACTGCAAATGCAATAAAATGGCCGTGTTTTCAATCGACATTCGGCTGGCTCTGCGCCGAGTCGCCGACTCGCGCTTCTCGGAATTAAATGTCGCACCGCCCCAAATAGTTCGTTGCACTGTCTCCGCATCCAGCTAAACTGACCTCACTCGAATCAAGACCACGTGGCTCGTTTTATGTCATCGTTATTATAATACTAGACTTATAACCTGTAATAAATTCGTAACCAAATATTGTATGTACACAAAGTCTACCGAATGGGTTATATTCAAATTTTGCATGCATATTCCTTCTAAGTCCGATTACTGTACATAGCAGAGATCCTTAAACTTTTTTGTCTCGTAGGCAGTCATGATTTTTGCCAAGAGTAGTTCCACTCCCCCCAATCACTTTGTATAAAGGCTTACATGGTTTTACTTTATACGTAGTTTTTACGTTTGTCTGTCTTTTAAGCTTCGCGACATTTGGTATAAAAGGATTGGTTATTTTTCAAAAGAGTTCCACTGTTGTTGACTCCCATTTTTAAATCTTGGATCCCCAATACATTGATCCCTCGTTGTTTGTCGTCGACACTTGTGCCGGGTGTAAATCGACCACTTTGGAAACTTTTTGACTATCTAGGCTACATAATTATTATCACACTATTTTCTGGTAATACTTTTTCCGTTTCACTCAGCTCCATGTGAGCGATGCGCCAGTACAGTTATTAAGTTGTAAAGTTTGCGTTCATCACATTCCTAGCGAGGCAATCTAGCTAGTTTCATTTGCACTTCCTTGTCTACCTGTAATTTTTCTATTGACCTATTGCAAATATTAATTTCATATTGTATCCGTTGCAAATTATTGCAGTCGATTGCTTATTTATAATTATATCAATAACAAGTTTGATGTCAGAACGATTTGTTTTAAGACTATATTTATAGTGCAGTTATTGATGCAAGTAATTCAATTTTTCTCGCTCAATGAAATTATAATTCAACGTTGCAATTAGGCGTTGGGCCAAAATAATATTTTGTTAGTTTCTTCTAGAACTTGTGATGCTATAAGTTGGCTTCCTTTTATTCATTGCGTTGTTGAGATTACTTTAAATAGCGTGTATTGATAGCATCTTAATTGCCAATACCTAGAAAAGAGTCCGCTTGATCGATTTTGCGTGAAAAACTGGGCGGAATAACTTAAATGTCACTCAATTGGAACGATTGTATACATATTACTTTTAAATGAGAAGCATATCTGTGTATCGCATAATTTTATTTTATTAGCCTGTATCTTTACCGCTATTTAGATAAGTATTATGTCATTAAATTCTTAAAAAAGTATTAACAGACCTTTATTTTTCATAATAAATAACCGCCATCTAGCACTACAAACAGATTTTTTTGCCGACTTCCGAAAGTAAAGTGATTTTTGAGATTTAGAGAGAGAGATGAGGTCTTTGATGTCTGTTATTTATTAGACTGTTAAAAAACTGTACGAAACTATCTGTTCATCAATAGGTTTACACAACATCGGGAACAGCTCCAAATTATCGTTTTAAGTACCTTGCTAGATCATCCTGATGCCAGATTTTCTCCAACATTCTAGCAACGTGCATTATCAACTATGACACAGAGTCTGTTGAGCTTTACTGTAATTATGAACATAAATACCACGTTCACCTTTGTTAGTTGGTAATTACTTAATAGGTATTGTGCAACATGACCTGGGCGCGAGTCAGTGGCGATGCCGACAGCCACAAAGCGATACCAAGTCGTGAACATGTCACGAGGACCGATTGAGTTTATTATCTGATGATAAGTGTCATTTGTGACAAGTAGTGAAGTAAAAGTAGCCCAATAAATGATGGCGATATGTATGCCATTGTTACGTACTACGTATAATAGTATGTTGTCATCGCAATTGACCGCGCTTCCATTGTGATTATTAGTTGTACAAGTTTACTTTTAGATGTTATAGAAAATTTATCTGCGTCATCGGATGGTTTCAATATAGCTCTATTTTTGCGCTTTATTGTATCGTCTGCATATTCTGTATCTGCATCTATCAAATCCATTTCCGTGTCTCCATTGGCCTGTTTGTTAATTATAATAATAATACCATCCTCTTTTTTATTTCTTTTGTCTTCTACGTCATTTCTTCGATAAAGAAAATCATCAACGTATGCATTAACTACCTCTAAATCAAAATTCATATGATCTTCATCTAAAACTCAAAAACCAACGTTACCTAATTTTATACTGCATAATTAGGTAAGTAGTTACAACTGTAACGGTTGACGTAACGTTAACAAAACTGTTGTGAATTTTTGCTTTCGTTAATAAGTTTTCTTGGTGTGTATCATGATCATGATATAATAAAAGTTAATAAGTGGGTTGCGTTAGTGCCGTGAGAATACGAATTTCAATTAGTTTATGCATTTTCAGAAATATCTTTGTTCGCATGTACCTAGCGTGTTATTCAATTTTATTATGGGCGTCGTCACCTCGTTTCTAATGGAGGAAATAGTTACTTTATTTAGGTTTTCAGTTTTCAATATTTTACTATTTCCTTTTTCGCAACATTTCGTAATACCTGTTATGAAAAATATCTAGTTGTTGATTGGCATAACGTTGACTTACCGAATAGATAGTACATAAAACGAATCCTTTATGAAAATGTGCTATATTCTTCAAGTGATTACTGACAGCATTTAATAAATACCAGTCTGGCGTCAATTTAAAGTTCAAGTAAAAGGTCAATTGCCAATTTCCTTTGAGATTGTCAGTGGCTAATTGCTTATTGAGCAGATCTATTCTGCTCCAGTACTGGAATAGACGATATATCTGTGCCCAATATTTGTATATTGCAAATATTGGTATACTAGCTTCTGCCCGCGGCTTCGCTCGCGTTAGAAAGAGACAAAAAGTAGCCTATGTTACTCTCCATCCCTTCAACTATCTCCACTTAAAAAATCACGTCAATCCGTCGCTCCGTTTTGCCGTGAAAGAAAGACAAACAGACAGACAGACACACTTTCCCATTTATAATATTAGTATGGATGTATTTAGACGAACCCTAAAACCGTCTGAGGTGTATGTTGTTTTATTTCCAGCTCCAGCTGAAGATAATTTGTAACGTTGTTTTATGAATCCTTAAAGCTACATTTGCAGCGATTTTTCGTAGATCAAATAGCTAGGTTTATTGATTAATTTTCTAGGTTTTCTGTTTTATCCCCGAGTTTGCAGTTGGGCCACCAGCTTCTTGTCACCATCAACCTCCTGGCTGCTGATTTACCGAGTCCAATGCGGCCAGTTGGTATTTGGCTGAGCCATCCCATAGGTGACAGCAATACTCCATACACGATCGGACTTGAGCTTTATAAAGTGTTAGAAGCTGTCCCGGCGTGAAGTATCGCTTAACCTTGTTAAGGATACCCAGCTTTTCCGCCGCAGCCTGTGCTTTGGACTCGATGAAATTGCCGAAGTTGAGGTCAGAACTCAACTCCATGCCAAGGAGTTCTAGGCAGCCGGTTACATTTACAGATGCACCTCGGAAATTAGGAGCCAGGTCGAATGGGCTCAGCTTGGCGGAGAACAGACACGCTTGCGACTATTGGTAATAAAATTAGGTGTGGACACGCATTTTTTTGTCTGATGTCTTTTATTGACGTTTTCGCAGTACTTAATTATTTATAAATAATAGTAACCGTTCTGCAGTGAAAGATTTAGCACTGAGCTACGTTCTGTTGTTAACATAAAATTTGTTCCTGCCCGAGCTTTTAACAATTTATTTAACATTTTATGGTATTTCACACGATTGCACCGACACCACAATAAGCTCCCACCGTAAAATAGTAGACATCACTCCGTTCAGGTACCTAACTCGAACTTAAATAAAAAACAAAATTGACAGCCAGCGACCAACGTAATATATTAATGAAAAGATGGGATAGAAAAAAGATATTAGAATTTGAATTTTAAAAGGCGGCGCGGCGCGTTCAAGCAACTGTGCTAGAGTTTATTTTGTTTGAGTGTTCGAAAAAGAAAACAAAAGTGTGGATGTTCTTTTCTCCTATTTGCCTCTGACCTCGGCTCTTATTGACAATGGCTGCCAGAATGAAATATGGCGCGCCTCTAACGAAATAGAGATTAGGTGGACGATATTATTTCTCGTCTATTGTGGCCTATCGGTGCGGAGCGGCACTGTTTGCCGTTTCAAATGCATTTTACCGTGTTATTTTTTTAATCACCTGTTAAGCTGTGACGAAGGTTAGATGTTTTCTTAGGATATCATTATATTCATCATATATCATTAACATAACAAATACGATTTGATGCATATTAAGTTCGGTAACTTATTACATAAATTATTAGTGCCATTCTATTATCTACAAAAAAGTGTTTTTCATAAACTGTTCTTCTTCTTCTCTCTTGTCTCTCTTTACAATTACTTTTATAGATTTGATCATGCCAAAATTGGAAGTGGTGTTAGACGACAATTGATTCATAAACTACTTAGTAACAAAACAACATAAAATCAAGCTTATCTTTAATTGAATAGAAGCAAGTGATCCAAATTAGCACATAAATATCACGAAGCGTTGGCGCCTGGGTTAGTTGACCACTAACACATGTGCGGAGGGCGGGAGGGGAGGTCTGGAGGGCCGGTAATGAAGCGGCGCGTGTGGCAGAGGGCAGACACAATAGCTGCCGCCGCCGCCGACGCGCCGAGCCTTCTCGGAACCGGTCCCGAGGGCAGCGCTCTGCCGAATTTCGCGTCGACCACCCATCGCCCCGCTCCGTCCTGGGCGATACTTATCGCGCCTGTATTTATGACTAGAAACACCATTACAGATACAGTCCTCAGGCGAAGAAATCGCAGCTCGAGACCACCCGTTGTAGAATCTGTTGCCAGTGAAATACATCGTTGTGCGGTTTACTCGCGTTTATTTGAGTTATGCTTGGTAACAGCCGAGCTGTAGCCATAAATTCCCTGATTGAAGGACACCCGTTCGTTTCATTCTTTAGCAGCCTGTTAACACCTCGGTTTACAAATTTTTTGAATCACTTTCAATAAGCAACCCTAAAGCCTTGCTAGTGTGCGAAGGAGAAGTAAAACTGCACCGCTAGATTAGATGGCGAGTGTGAGTGAGAGGGAAGGCTGCACCGCTAGTCAGTGCAACGATCTCGCCTACTTAACGTCTACTCTACTCAGCGATAGTGCTGTAGTAACTGTAAACTTTAAAATCATCGATGTATCGACGACGGTTGGACAACGCCTATCGTAAGACTAAGGACTTTTGAGAATCCCATCTACGGGTTCAAAATCTGTACACTTTCTTCTACTACTGTTGAACTTAACGATTCTTACATATTTTGGTTGGTGACGCACAAGACCGATAAATAAAAAAGTGAGTGACATTAGAGCGATCGTAAACGAACTTGTTTGTTGCCTTGTCGTGACCACATTATAAATAGATGACGCATCTACCGAAATACTTATATTGGCAGAGAACGTAACAATAAATAACATTGATGACTTCTACTCGTATATGTAGATAGAATAAGTTAATGATAATAATATTGTTTCTAATGAAGTAACCTTGCTTAAATTTAGTCAGGGTCAACTAGAACCACATCATCTATTAAAACCCTAATAGATGATGTGGTTGATATGTTGAAAGTTAATAATATTGCCATCGATAAATATGATCGAGATCTCCCATCCCTGAGGCGTACAGTTCATTGAGTAAACCTGTGTCCCAGGCTGCGCAGGCGCTGCGCCGCGGGCGCGCACGACCTGCCAGTGTCCGTGTGTGCGTCTGTGTCAGCCACTTATTTGTTGTGAGCACTCGTAAGTTTAGAAGCTCGCCGGCGCCCGCGCCGCTCTCCAACGTGTTTCGTTAGCTTTAACAGTTGTTATTGTATATTTATTGTTGTTGTTCGTTGCTCTGAGAATTATGGGTCGGCCTTTTATTATATTACTGACTTTCAAATCAATTTTCAGATGACTCAAGTATTTATAATCATTTCTGATTTTACTCGTCCGAGTGTATGGATATTTCTGTTACTTCCTCTGCTATCAGTCGAGTTTACGACTTTATTACCAATGATTGTATAAATCTAAACGAAAGCTTGTTTATTTGAATAAACATAGATTTCCGTGTTGACTCCAACATCGGCAGTACGAGCCGGGGGAAAGTTAAACTTTCTGAATACTGATCGATTAAAAGTAAAAGTGCCTTCCATTTTGTATTT